>ONZH01007280.1:17500-272734 GCA_900303285.1 Rhinella marina | reverse complement strand
CTCAGCTGCTGCAGAACCTCATAATACACACCTCAGCTGCTGCAGAACCTCATAATACACACCTCAGCTGCTGCAGAACCTCATAATACACACCTCAGCTGCTGCAGAACCTCATAATACACACCTCAGCTGCTGCAGAACCTCATAATACACACCTCAGCTGCTGCAGAACCTCATAATACACACCTCAGCTGCTGCAGAACCTCATAATACACACCTCAGCTGCTGCAGAACCTCATAATACACACCTCAGCTGCTGCAGAACCTCATAATACACACCTCAGCTGCTGCAGAACCTCCTAATACAACACCTCAGCTGCTGCAGAACCTCATAATACACACCTCAGCTGCTGCAGAAACCTCATAATACACACCTCAGCTGCTGCAGAACCTCATAATACACACCTCAGCTGCTGCAGAACCTCCTAATACACAACCTCAGCTGCTGCTGCAGAACCTCATAATACACACCTCAGCTGCTGCAGAACCTCATAATACACACCTCAGCTGCTGCAGAACCTCATAATACACACCTCAGCTGCTGCAAAACCTCATAATACACACCTCAGCTGCTGCAGAACCTCATAATACACACCTCAGCTGCTGCAGAACCTCATAATACACACACCTCAGCTTGCTGCAGAACCTCATAATACACACCTCAGCTGCTGCAGAACCTCATAATACACACCTCAGCTGCTGCAGAACCTCATAATACACACCTCAGCTGCTGCAGAACCATCATAATACACACCTCAGCTGCTGCAGAACCTCATAATACACACCCTCAGCTGCTGCAGAACCTCATAATACACACCTCAGCTGCTGCAGAACCTCATAATACACACCTCAGCTGCTGCAGAACCTCATAATACACACCTCAGCTGCTGCAGAAACCTCATAATACACACCTCAGCTGCTGCAGAACCTCATAATACACACCTCAGCTGCTGCAGAACCTCATAATACACACCTCAGCTGCTGCTGCAGAACCTCATAATACACACCTCAGCTGCTGCAGAACCTCATAATACACACCTCAGCTGCTGCAGAACCTCCTAATACACACCTCAGCTGCTGCAGAACATCATAATACACACCTCAGCTGCTGCAGAACCTCATAATACACACCTCAGCTGCTGCAGAACCTCCTAATACACACCTCAGCTGCTGCAGAACCTCATAATACACACCTCAGCTGCTGCAGAACCTCATAATACACACCTCAGCTGCTGCAGAACCTCATAATACACACCTCAGCTGCTGCAGAACCTCATAATACACACCTCAGCTGCTGCAGAACCATCATAATACACACCTCAGCTGCTGCAGAACCTCCTAATACACACCTCAGCTGCTGCAGAACCTCATAATACACACCTCAGCTGCTGCAGAACCTCATAATACACACCTCAGCTGCTGCAGAACCTCATAATACACACCTCAGCTGCTGCAGAACCTCCTAATACACACCTCAGCTGCTGCAGAACCTCATAATACACACCTCAGCTGCTGCAGAACCTCATAATACACACCTCAGCTGCTGCAGAACCTCATAATACACACCTCAGCTGCTGCAGAACCTCATAATACACACCTCAGCTGCTGCAGAACCTCATAATACACACCTCAGCTGCTGCAGAACCTCATAATACACACCTCAGCTGCTGCAGAACCTCCTAATACACACCTCAGCTGCTGCAGAACCTCATAATACACACCTCAGCTGCTGCAGAACCTCATAATACACACCTCAGCTGCTGCAGAACCTCATAATACACACCTCAGCTGCTGCAGAACCTCCTAATACACACCTCAGCTTGCTGCAGAACCTCATAATACACACCTCAGCTGCTGCAGAACCTCAATAATACACACCTCAGCTGCTGCAGAACCTCCTAATACACACCTCAGCTGCTGCAGAACCTCATAATACACACCTCAGCTGCTGCAGAACCTCATAATACACACCTCAGCTGCTGCAGAACCTCATAATACACACCTCAGCTGCTGCAGAACCTCATAATACACACCTCAGCTGCTGCAGAACTCATAATACACACCTCAGCTGCTGCAGAACCTCATAATACACACCTCAGCTGCTGCAGAACCTCATAATACACACCTCAGCTGCTGCTGCTGCAGAACCTCATAATACACACCTCAGCTGCTGCAGAACCTCATAATACACACCTCAGCTGCTGCAGAACCTCCATAATACACACCTCAGCTGCTGCAGAACCTCATAATACACACCTCAGCTGCTGCAGAACCTCATAATACACACCTCAGCTGCTGCAGAAACCTCATAATACACACCTCAGCTGCTTGCAGAACCTCATAATACACACCTCAGCTGCTGCAGAACCTCATAATACACACCTCAGCTGCTGCAGAACCTCATAATACACACCTCAGCTGCTGCAGAACCTCATAATACACACCTCAGCTGCTGCAGAACATCATAATACACACCTCAGCTGCTGCAGAACCTCATAATACACACCTCAGCTGCTGCAGAACCTCATAATACACACCTCAGCTGCTGCAGAACCTCATAATACACACCTCAGCTGCTGCAGAACCTCATAATACACACCTCAGCTGCTGCTGCAGAACCTCATAATACACACCTCAGCTGCTGCAGAACCTCATAATACACACCTCAGCTGCTGGCAGAACCTCATAATACACACCTCAGCTGCTGCAGAACCTCATAATACACACCTCAGCTGCTGCAGAACATCATAATACACACCTCAGCTGCTGCAGAACCTCATAATACAACACCTCAGCTGCTGCAAGAACCTCATAATACACACTCAGCTGCTGCAGAAACCTCATAATACACACCTCAGCTGCTGCAGAACCTCATAATACACACCTCAGCTGCTGCAGAACCTCATAATACACACCTCAGCTGCTGCAGAACCTCCTAATACACACCTCAGCTGCTGCAGAACCTCATTAATACACACCTCAGCTGCTGCAGAACCTCCATAATACACACCTCAGCTGCTGCAGAACCTCATAATACACACCTCAGCTGCTGCAGAACCTCATAATACACACCTCAGCTGCTGCAGAACCTCATAATACACACCTCAGCTGCAGCAGAACCTCATAATACACACCTCAGCTGCTGCAGAACCTCATAATACACACCTCAGCTGCTGCAGAACCTCATAATACACACCTCAGCTGCTGCAGAACCTCATAATACACACCTCAGCTGCTGCAGAACCTCATAATACACACCTCAGCTGCTGCAGAACCTCCTAATACACACCTCAGCTGCTGCAGAACCTCATAATACACACCTCAGCTGCTGCAGAACCTCATAATACACACCTCAGCTGCTGCAGAACCTCATAATACACACCTCAGCTGCTGCAGAACCTCATAATACACACCTCAGCTGCTGCAGAACCTCATAATACACACCTCAGCTGCTGCAGAACTTCATAATACACACCTCAGCTGCTGCAGAACCTCATAATACACACCTCAGCTGCTGCAGAACCTCATAATACACACCTCAGCTGCTGCAGAACCTCCTAATACACACCTCAGCTGCTGCAGAACCTCATAATACACACCTCAGCTGCTGCAGAACCTCATAATACACACCTCAGCTGCTGCAGAACCTCATAATACACACCTCAGCTGCTGCAGAACCTCCTAATACACACCTCAGCTGCTGCAGAACCTCATAATACACACCTCAGCTGCTGCAGAACCTCATAATACACACCTCAGCTGCTGCAGAACCTTCCTAATACACACCTCAGCTGCTGCAGAACCTCATAATACACACCTCAGCTGCTGCAGAACCTCATAATACACACCTCAGCTGCTGCAGAACCTCCTAATACACACCTCAGCTGCTGCAGAACCTCATAATACACACCTCAGCTGCTGCAGAACCTTCATAATACACACCTCAGCTGCTGCAGAACCTCCATAATACACACCCTCAGCTGCTGCAGAACCTCATAATACACACCTCAGCTGCTGCAGAACCTCATAATACACACCTCAGCTGCTGCAGAACCTCATAATACACACCTCAGCTGCTGCAGAACCTCATAATACACACCTCAGCTGCTGCAGAACCCATATAATACACACCTCAGCTGCTGCAGAACCTCATAATACACACCTCAGCTGCTGCAGAACCTCATAATACACACCTCAGCTGCTGCAGAACCTCCATAATACACACCTCAGCTGCTGCAGAACCTCATAATACACACCTCAGCTGCTGCAGAACCTCCTAATACACACCTCAGCTGCTGCAGAACCTCATAATACACACCTCAGCTGCTGCAGAACCTCATTAATACACACCTCAGCTGCTGCACAACCTCATAATACACACCTCAGCTGCTGCAGAACCTCATAATACACACCTCAGCTGCTGCAGAACCTCATAATACACACCTCAGCTGCTGCAGAACCTCATAATACACACCTCAGCTGCTGCAGAACCTCATAATACACACCTCAGCTGCTGCAGAACCTCATAATACACACTCAGCTGCTGCAGAACCTCATAATACACACCTCAGCTTGCTGCAGAACAGAACCTCATAATACACACCTCAGCTGCTGCAGAACTAATAACACCTCAGCTGCTGAGAACTCATAATACACACCTCAGCTGCTGCAAGAACCTCATTAATACACACCTCAGCTGCTGCAGAACATCATAATACACACCTCAGCTGCTGCAGAACCTCATAATACACACCTCAGCTGCTGCAGAACCTCATAATACACACCTCAGCTGCTGCAGAACCTCATAATACAACCTCAGCTGCTGCAGAACTTCATAATACACACCCTCAGCTGCTGCAAGAACCTCATAATACACACCTCAGCTGCTGCAGAACATCATAATACACAACCTCAGCTGCTGCAGAACCATCATAATACACACCTCAGCTTGCTGCAGAAACACCCATAATACACACCTCAGCTGCTGCAGAACATCCATAATAGACACCTCAGCTGCGGCAGAACCTCATAATACACACCTCAGCTGCTGCAGAAACCTCCTAATACACACCTCAGCTGCTGCAGAACCTCATAATACACACCTCAGCTTGCTGCTGAACCTCATAGTACACACCTCAGCTGCTGCAGAACCTTCATAATACACACCTCAGCTGCTGCAGAACCATCCATAATACACACCTCAGCTGCTGCAGAACTCCTAATACACACCTCAGCTGCTGCAGAACCTCATAATACACACCTCAGCTGCTGCAGAACCTCATAATACACACCTCAGCTGCTGCAAACCATCATAATACACACCTCAGCTGCTGCAGAACCTCATAATACACACCTCAGCTGCTGCAGAACATCATAATACACACCTCAGCTGCTGCAGAACCATCATACACACCTCAGCTGCCTGCAGAACCTCATACACACCTCAGCTGCTTGCAGAACCTCATAATACACACCTCAGCTGCTGCAGAACCTCATAATACACACCTCAGCTGCTGCAGAACCTCCTAATACACACCTCAGCTTGCTGCAGAACCTCATAATATACACCTCAGCTGCTGCAGAACCTCATAATACACACACCTCAGCTGCTGCAGAACCTCATAATACACACCCTCAGCCTGCCTGAAGACCTCATAAATACACACCTCAACTGCTGCAGAACCTCCTTAATTGCACCACCTCAGCTGCTGCAGGAACCTTATAGTACACACTCTCAGCCGCTTTCAGAACCTCATAATACACACCTCAACTGCTTGCAGAACCCCCAATTAATACACACCTCAGCTGCCTGCAGAAACATCATAATACACACCTCAGCTGCTTGCAGAACATCATAATACACACCTCCGCTGCTGAAAGAACTTTTATAATACACACCCTCAGTTGCTTGCAGAACCTTCATAAATACCCAGCCTCAGCTGCCTAGCAGAACCTCATAACCACAACCTTCAGCTGCTGTAGAACTCTTATAATACACACCTCAGCTGCCTGTTAGAACCTTATAATTACACACCTCACGCTTTGCTGCAGAACAATCATAATACACACCTCAGCTTGCTGGCAAGAACATCATAATACACACCAATCCAGCTGCATGCAGACCTCATAATACACACCTCAGCTGCTGCAGAACCTCATAATACCATGTCAGCTGCTGCAGAACCTCATACTACACCCCTCAGCTGCTGCAGAACCTCCTAATACACACCCCAGCTGCTGCAGAACCTTATATTATACACCTCAGCTGCTGCAGAACCTCATAATACACACCTCAGCTGCTGCAGAACCTCATAATACACACCTCAACTGCTGCAGAACCTCCTAATACATACCTCGGCTGCTGCAGAACATCATGATACACACCTCAGCTGCTGCAGAACCTCCTAATACACACCTCAGCCGCTGCAGAACCTCATAATATTAACTTTAGCTGCTGCACATAATAAATATACCCACCTCTGATCCACAGACAATCACCTCAAAGCATTTCATTGTTACTTCAGCTACATCTGGTCAGCATTGCTCCTCCGGGAGTCATGTTATAGGGATATTCTAGTTTTAGTACACAAATGTTGTTCTTTATGTAATGAGAAGATATACAATTTTGCAATGTACTTTGTGTATCATTTCCTTAGTTTTAAAGAACTATACTTGCTGTTCCTGCAGAGGAGAAAAATCTCTCCTAGTTTTGCGATGGATCCACAGATGCACAGCTCATATGTGTATGAGAGCTGTATCATGAGCCATAAACATGTGTGGTATGTCATATGATCAGCATTTATTACCTGTATATGAAGCGGGCCACCACCTCATGTGGAGTAGTCCTGTTGTGTAGAATCCGAGTAGTACACCACCGCCTAATGTTTGTGTCGCGGTGCTCCTTCAGGCTGTCGCTTCCTGGGGGTCAGTCTCCGTTGCAGAGATTGAGTTGAAGAATAAAGTGAAGTCCAGACTTGGGAACGTTTCTATCGTGTTTACTTGAATAACTTGAACTTGACAATACAAGCGATTTCCAACAGTTTGGTACAATTCTCCTTTACTTGGTTTCTGCAGTACTAATCTCACACTTCAGGCTCGTTACTGGACTTTTATGTACCGCTGAGTGGGGTGCCTTTGGCTGTTGAAACCCCCCCACACACACACCACCATAATAGTCTGTGAACTGTCCGTAGTTGGGGGCTCTACGAGCTGCTTCCCAGGGCTCCTGCTGCAGTGAGGGGAAAACGCTCCCTCACTGCGCCATGTTGTCTGGTCTCCCCCCCAATGTAACTCCAACAAACTACTTCTTCAGCAACCTTCACCTTGGTAGGAAGTGGGTCTGGCCCACTCCTGCCCAAAGGGGGGGAAAGAATGAAATGATTAGTTGCAGTCTTGTCTAAGGCTTTGCCAGAGCATATGCCACCTTCTGGAAAACCAGGCACATGTCACAACAGTTGCATGAACACATAAATGCCCCAACACAAAGTCATGCCTCTTAAAGGGAACCTGTCAGCTCCGAAACACCCCCTGAACTAGAGTAAGCGTTGTATAGTGTAAGTGATGATGAATCCGAATATGTAAGTTTTATCTCCATACTCACTTCCATTCTGACGCTGTGCTCCCACAAACCAGCAGTAAAATGCATTTACAGGACTCTTCTTTGAGTCCTCTCCATTATGTGAGTCCACTGAGTGCATTGTACTGTAGGTTTGTGGGAGCACAACATCAGAATGGAAGTGAGTAGGAAGATAAAAATTACATAACCGGACTCGACGTCACTTACACTATACAACGCTTACTCTAGTTTGGTGGGTGTTTCAGAGCTGACAGGTTCCCTTTAAGTATCCCCACATAGTATGATACCACTATAAATGCCCCATACAGTGTGAGCCTCTCTTCTTCTTGCGACTGCGGCATCGATCCCATTCATTTCTATGGGATTCCTGCTACTCAGCCATCCTGGCCACGACAGGTGTTGTGCGACCAGTGTCGCCGTGTAGATCTAGCCTTAGGCTTCCTTAAGTGCCCTTATACACAGTGATGCTCTCCTACTACCTCCCAATTGAATACTTACCTATCCCACCACAAAGGGAGCAAAGCACATCTGCTCTTATCTCTCGGCGCCATGTTATTGTATCATGCCACCCTGCCGTGAACCACCAGTTGTATTCAACTGTATCTTTGTCCTGAGGATGCACACACAGTTTGAGTTGGGATATGTGGCGTCGCTCCCGACCAAAATTTGCGGCCGTCACATTGATTCTGGGTTGCAATCTGCTCAGGGGCGGTCTGGGAACTTAAAGTGGCCCTGGAAAAAATACTAAAAGTGGCCCCATTTTGTAAAGGGGTCCAAATTGAAGGCAAGGCCAACACAAGTAGGCGAAGCCACCAACCGTGATGTTCAGTTAACTTCACTAGGATGTAAACAGTGCCGTGCACGATAATGGAATTCCGTTCTGATGTATCTTTGCATGTAAATGCAGTGAACCAGTGGATCACTGCAAGGGTTAATTTCATTTTTCCAAAGTTAAATTTTGTGATTTGTTGGTAAAGTGCTCTTTTCTGTGCGCACATGGTTGTACATGGGCAAAAAATAGTTAACACTGACAGTGTTAGTCTCAAGTTGCCAGGGTGATAGGCTAGTCCCGTCCCCTAGTAATAGGAGAGTGTCTAGTCATCACAGCTAGAGGCAAGACGTATATATGTGGGCTTAGGTCAATAACCATAAAGACAGTGCTGGATAAAGACAGTAAGGTAACTGCTCGTTTAAGGCAGAAGACTTTACTGCTGTTGAAAAGGTATATTCCTTTGGCTCCCCCACACTTTGAGACAGACTGGCCATCCGGATATTAGCTCTGCAGAACTGCAGAAAGAGTTAATGAGAATGGGATTACATACCTGCAGTTATTTGGAGAGACTGCAAAGGGTATTTTGAGAGAGAAAGAGTACTACCACCATCACTGTTGGTGCTTATACACAGCTATTGGGAAAATCCTTCTTTGATAGATACCTCAGAACTGTGCCTTTTGATGCTGTATGAACTACTACTCCTATCATCAATTCAGGAACCAAATGAGCGTGGTTATTGACTTTACCATCTGTGCACTTGCCCCTGCTTCTACCCTCCTGCCTTGTGCTGCAAGCCCCTGAGGAGCCTTTTCAGAGAATGGGAGTGGTAGTGGCCCTGATGAGCTGATGTGTCACGGTGTACTCCTTCAGGCTGTTGCTCCCTAGGGATCGGTGCAGTGAAAAGGTGATATAAGGAATCAGGCCAGAAATAGAGGAATACCAGACTCTCCATTTAGTGCAAAATAGAAGTTGTAGTGCATCCAGCAGTAGTTGTACACAGTGCAATTTCTTTTCTCAGATGATTAGAAATAGTGGCTGGCAAAGTGGCAGATAATAGCACCTCTGATGTGCTATCTTGTTGATGTCTCTCTCTTGAACTTCTAGCTAACACTGTGTGCTGCCTGAGGCAAAAATTTTAACCAACCCCCCCCCCTCCCCACCTCCATGCCAAATTCTTGATCTAACCCCCTTCGTCCAATCAGAGGTGTAACTTGACCAGCATGCACTTTCTATAATACCAGTGTCTTCTTATGCACCACAAGGGTCTTTGGGCCCCCTCAGGCTCCTGGGCCTAGTAGCGACTGCTGTCTCTGCCCCCCCCCCATAGCTACGCCCCTATGTACACTGAGAACAGGAACATGATAAAACATAACAAACCAAACAATTGCAGATACCCCCAGCACCCTGCCAACTATTCACCATCAAGGGCTTCCCAACTATCACCAGACAGGAGCCCCCAATACTAAGGTGTGCCCAGAGGGAAGGATAGGGTGCACCCCACATTTACTGGATGGCCCCAAGGAGTGCTGGATTGAGGACAATTAACATGAACCACTACAACTCATATCAGTACCACAACTACCACTCCCATCCAGTGCCACAACTACCACTCCCCTCCGGATCGCTCCACAAGGGTGTCCGGTAGAGTGTTGCATGCAGTTCAGGTTCATCATCCCTTACAACTCATGTCAGACAGACACCAATAAAACTCTGCTTCAGCAGATGCCCCACCTGTGGTAGGCAGTAGGAACAGCACGTAAGCCACTAGGCCCACATGAGGAACACGGACTCCCTAGACCTATGTGCTCTCGTACTACCAAGTAATTCCCCACCAGTCATGGCACCTAGGGTCACTTTCCCCAGTGCCATATATCAAAGAGCATTTAAGTAATTGGTGTATATTATGACCAGTCTCATTCCAAAGCTTACACCCTCCTCCTCGCTCTTCTCCTTCCATTCAATTACTTTCTTCTTCTCCTCCTTCTGTTCTGTTACTTTCCTCTCCTCTTTCCACCCATCCCTTTCCCTCTTCTCCCTCTACCTTTCTACTTCTCTTTTTATCCTTCTTCTCTTTTCCCTTACTGCCTTCTGCAGCAACCGGGAACCAGGTTGTTCTTAGTTGCTACGGGGCAACCCTTCCCCTCCAGGGCCCTCTAAGGTGATGTTCCTCTTGTCCCAGTGTAGGAGTGCCAAGGGTAGTTTAGGCCACATATGTCTTGGTAGCATGTGTCACGGTGTTCCTACCTTGTTAGACGGATAGGCCCCAGGCGGTGGCTCCGGCTGCATTAATAGGTGGAATAATTGAGGGTTGTCGAGTGGAAATGAAGTCCAGACCTTTATGGATGATCCAACACAGTTTTATTAACTCAATTTGCATATAGGAAATTAACTTCAGGCTCTATTTTGATGTCCCAGCAAGTGCAGCTTTTTATACTTGGCAGATGCTTGGCAGATAAAGATTTCTGAATTTCTGTCTTAAGCTGAGCTTTTCTATTAAGTCTGGCTTTCTTCTAGCTGGTGCCTTGTTTCAGGCTGTAGTACTCAGTCTTGGTGGATCAACAGAGCTGAAGGTGCTCTGCTGTCCTGAACACCTCCTTCCCCTAGCAGGAGGTAGGGTAAAAAACTGCCTAAACTGCCTTTTCCTCCTTACTGCAGGAAGTTGGAAGAAACTACTTCTCTCCAGCAGAGAGGGTTAGAATGGAATAAGGAACGTTCCATTCTAGTGAAACTACAAACTAAATCTGCCATGGTATTACTGACACCTGCTGGTCCACCAGGTACATAACATTACAACAGTTACATAACATTAGGTAGGAACATACACAGTACTGCAGGTACGGGAATACAATGCATAGAATGACATTTAGAGTAGCATAGAAGCTGGATGCCAAGAGTGGTAACACCACTCTGGGGTGTTACATTCCTTTCCTCATCCCTCTCTTCCTCTGACCCTTCCCTCTCCTCCTTTCTTTTCCCTTTCCTATAGTACCTTCTTTACCTCTCCTCTCCTGTTGACATCCCCGCTTCAACCATCGTCTCCTTCTGTCCCTTTATATTTGTCTACTCCTTCCATCTCTCCTCCCCCCCACTCTCCTTTTTTCCTCTTTTTCCATCCGTCTTCTCTCTCCTTTTACTGCCTCTTCCGCTCCTGATCCTTCTCCCCTTTTACTCTTCTCCTTTTATTCCCCTCTTTGTCATCTCCTCTCCTTTCACCTTCCTTTACTTTCCTCTGTACCTTCCCCCTCCTCTCTCCACCCACCTCTTTTCCTCTAATCCTTCCAACACATAATACTGTATGTCCTTCATGTTCAACCTAGTTTGCAGTGTTGATCCAGAGGAGGCAGAAATTAACCCCCTGTGTAGCTGTTTTTCATGGAAACAGATCAAATCAAAATAAATCATGATAAATCCCTGAATCAATATCCATATCTAATACAGATCCAGTAACTTATTTATTCTAGAAAAAGTATATTCTTTAAGTATATAACTGAAAAAATATAAAAAAATAAAAACACAAGGCCGTAACAGGTGGACCCTTGGGAATCTAGACAGAGCTATTAAATGGGTTCTTCAGCTCCAGATATACAAAAAGAAGAGATAAGGTGAGGAGCTGAAGCAGGTGGTGCCAGTGATGAGGAACTGGTGAAGGTGCTGCCAGTACTGAAAAGCTGATGCTGGTGGTACCAGTGCTGAGGAGCTGAGTAAGGCTTGGCCAGTGGTAAGAGTTGATGTAGACAGTGCCAGTGCTGAATAGCTGATGAAAATGGTAATAGTGCTGAAAAAACTATGTAGCTGGTGCCAGTGCTGAGAAGGTGATGTAGCTGGTTCCAGTGCTGAGATGCTGATGTAGCTGGTGCAAGTGCTGAGATGCTGATGTAATTGGTGCCAGGGCTGAGATGCTGATGTAGCTGGTTCCAGTACTGAGATGCTGATGTAGCTGGTGCCAGTGCTGAGATGCTGATGTATATGGTGCCAGTACTGAGATGCTGATGTAGCTGGTGCCAGTGCTGAGATGCTGATCTAGCTGGTGCCAGTGCTGAGATGCTGATGTATCTGGTGCCAGTACTGAGATGCTGATGTAGCTGGTGCCAGTGCTGAGATGCCGGTGTAGCTGGTGCCAGTACTGAGATGCTGATGTAGCTGGTGCAAGTGCTGAGATGCTGATGTAATTGGTGCCAGGGCTGAGATGCTGATGTAGCTGGTTCCAGTACTGAGATGCTGATGTAGCTGGTGCCAGTGCTGAGATGCTGATGCATATGGTGCCAGTACTGAGATGCTGATGTAGCTGGTGCCAGTGCTGAGATGCTGATCTAGCTGGTGCCAGTGCTGAGATGCTGATGTATCTGGTGCCAGCGCTGAGATGTTGATGTAGCTGGTGCCAGTGCTGAGATGCTGGTGTAGCTGGTGCCAGTGCTGAGATGCTGATGTAGCTGGTGCTAGTGCTGAGATGCTGGTGTAGCTGGTACCAGTGCTGAGAAGGAGATGTAGCTGGTGCCAGTGCTGAGAAGGAGATGTAGCTGGTGCCAGTGCCGAGTTGCTGATGTATCTGGTGCCAGTGCTGAGATGCTGATGTATCTAGTGCCGGTGCTGAGATGCTGATGTAGCAGGTGCCAGTGCTGAGATGCTGATGTAGCTGGTGCCAGTGCTGAGATGCTGATGCAGCTGGTGCCAGTGCTGAGAAGGTGATGTAGCTGGTGCCAGTGCTGAGATGCTGATGTAGCTGGTGCCAGTGCTGAGATGCTGATGTAGCTGGTGCCAGTGCTGAGATGCTGATGTAGCTGGTGCCAGTGCTGAGATGCTGATGTAGCTGGTGCCAGTGCTGAGATGCAGATGTAGCTGGTGCCAGTGCTGAGATGCCGATGTAGCAGGTGCCAGTGCTGAGATGCTGATGTAGCTGGTGCCAGTGCTAAGATGCTGATGTAGCTGGTGCCAGTGCTGAGATGCTGATGCAGCTGGTGCCAGTGCTGAGATGCTGATGTATCTGGTGCCAGTGCTGAGATGCTGATGTAGCTGGTGCCAGTGCTGAGATGCTGATGTAGCTGGTGCCAGTGCTGAGATGCTGATGTAGCTGGTGCCAGTGCTGAGATGCTGATGTAGCAGGTGCCAGTGCTAAGATGCTGATGTAGCTGGTGCCAGTGCTGAGATGTTGATGCAGCTGGTGCCAGTGCTGAGAAGGTGATGTAGCTGGTGCCAGTGCTGAGAAGGTGATGTAGCAGGTGCCAGTGCTGAGATGCTGATGTAGCTGGTGCCAGTGCTGAGAAACAGATGTAGCTGGTGCCAGTGCTGAGATGTTTTAAATTATATATTAGTGATATAGAGGCTGGGATCAATAGCACTTTTATTTTTGCAGATGGCATCAAGATGTGTAGTAATGTGCAGTCTATGGAAGATGTCCATAAACTACAAGCTGTCTTGAACACGCTGGGCATTTGGGAATTCACTTGGCAAATGAGATTCAGTGCAGATAAATGTGAAGTTTCAAGGTACTAATAAGCAATTAATCAGAAGAGCAAAAGCTCGCTCGCTATGATAACTATTGGAAGGCTATCCTATAAATCAATGTCTGGCCACTTAAATAAGCCTTGGAATATGGCTTGGGACATACACTGATGAGAAAAAGGGTAACAATTTTTTGAACTTTTGACATTCAGGCTCCATATCTCACCATCCACTACAGCTTCGAACGTGAGACTCCCATCATTTTATAGACAGTCAAATTGGCTATCTCATACATAGATTGGACTTGCAACTATTTATCATATGATTAGTTCTGCAGGTACTTCTCATGTAACTGAATTGTTACTGTTTTGCTCCTGGTGGTGGAACAATCTTTTTCTTCTTGTATACTACACATTACACCCTGTTCTCACATTCCCTAATAGCTCAGTGTGCAATTAGGTTGATTCCCAAGCAAAAGGTCACTGGTTCAAGTCAAAGAGCAGCCATGAAGAAGATTTCCCAAGAAAAGAGAAGCAGCATCATCCAGCTCATCAATAGCTGTATCTCAGAACGAAAATTCCTAAACTGCATCATGTGAGGCCATGACAGGTGGAAGAATACAAAATTAAGTCAGTCCGTCCATTATAAAGCCAAGAGGTGGATGTCCAGGCAAAATATTGGCATGAACAGGTCAGTTCTTCACAAGGTCTATGAGTTCTGGTGCGCCAAACACGGCAGTGGAGGCGGCTCGTAGGCTTCGTAATAGTGAGATCACAGACGTCCGTGCCAGCACTGTGCAACGTCCATTACACAAGTATGGAATGGTGGCCTGTAAAAAGGTAAAGAAGCCTCAACTTCAATATCGTCATAAGAAGTGTCGGCAGTGGGCTGTAGATGTGTGATTTGGAGTGATGAGACAAAAGTCAATAGACTGATGGGTGCAAATGGGTCTGGAAGAAACAAGGGAAAATGCGGATTTTCTGCGCGGATTTGCGTGTGGAAAATCCACACCATAGGTCATGTACATTGTATTCTATTAGAATTTGAAATTCTCACATACACAATGCAGATTTTAAAATGCACAGCATGCCAATTTCTTTTTTATTTTTCCTGACCAGATTTTCTCCATTCACTTCAATGGGGAGAGTAAAATCCGCATGCGGAAAATCTGCATTAACTCAACGCATTTGTTGCGGATTGTGTGCACGGATTTCAACTCTCCACATATAAATCTTGAACGTGTGCATTTACCCCAAGAGTTAAAAAGATGTTTGTTTGCAGATTATCACTTCTCAATCCCCTCAGCAGGTGGCTTATGTGAAGCCTTATCTCTGATCTCCTGACCTGATAACCAATCTTGATAGCTAGACTCTTATCAAACTTATAAGATTATGGCTTCAATTAGTGTTTATTAGGCAGGAGATCAGAAATAAGGGTTCACATAAACCATCAGCTGATTGGAATGAGAAGTGATATTCTGCAAACAAACAGATATGACTAGCTGCTTTGGCCAAAAACCCTCTGTACCGCTCTTTCGCACTTCTGCTACATGGTGACACCACGCCAGACGAATCTGCCACTATCAGTCCCATAGGCTCCGAGCGACTAACCGCCCTCTGAAGACACATCAGCATTTCTTAGCTGTTATCTTTTAAAGACATAGGAGGAAATTTATCATGAGGGGAAAATTTGAGTCTGCATTGTCGTACTTTATGCCACATTTATCAAATGTCTCATGTTACTTGATACATTTGGCTTGTCCTTAAACCTAACACTTTTGTCTAGAGAAGTTCCTCCACTTTTCCTACTCCACCCTCCTCCTGGAGAGAGATTACGACTTTTTAGCGACTTTTGAAAAAAAGTCTCAATGATAAATCTGGAATGAAACTCATTAAAGGCGGGTTCACATCACCGTCCGTGATGTATTCCGTTATGGCTTTCTGTTATAACATGGTTAGAACGGAAAATAACGGAATCCATAAGACGGAAATCAAAACGGACGCCTTTAGAGGCATTTAGTTTTGATCTGTCATAATAGAAGTCTATGGGCAAGTATAATGGATCCTTCTGGTTTCCGTTATGCTGGACGGAAAACAAAGTCCTGACGACAGAGCTAACCACAACCACATTACAAAACTGGAATCAGTGGTGTAAAAATAAACAAAGTTGCAAAAGCCCTACGCCAGAATTCCGGAGTGAAGGTGTGATAAATCAGGGCCATAGTTACCAACACAAACTTAAATAAGCATGTAGATCATATTAACCCTTCCCCCCACCCAAGCAGTCCACCCCAAAATACAATTAGGGCTCATGCACATGACCATATGTATTTTGCGGTCCGCAAAATAACGAATCCGCAAAAAATACAGATGAAGTCCTTGTGCATTCCGTACAGAACAGCCGGCCCCTAATAGAACAGTCCTATCCTTGTCCGTGATCGGACAATAATAGGACATGTTCTATCCCTTTGAGGAACAGACATATGGAAATGGAATACACACGGAGTAACTTCAGTTTTTTTGCGGACCCATTAAAATGAATGGTTCCACATATGCAGGGCCGGTGTTAGACAAAATGTGGCCCTGGGCAAAATCAAAAGTGGTGCCCCAAATATTGTAATAATGTACTAACAACACAGTTATGTTCTGTCGATTCTACCCCCACCCCCCTCACAGATTTACACCCCATAAAGCTCCTCACACAGTTCTTCACCCTCATGGCCCCAAAATACGCCACATGCCCCCTCCTCTCACAGCAATGATTTCCCCTCACTCACGGCATCTGAGAGTGTTAAAAACCGGAAACGTGGGATTCCTCTTCAGGCGCACTTTCCCCCAGTGGACGGAGATTGGGGAAAGCGCCCTGTTCTATAAATAAGCCTCAGCCTGTACTAGGCTTCCAGGCTCATTGTTAGTATATCCCAGTTCAGGCCACTAGATGGCAGCACTGAACTGTGATATAGTGATTTCTATACAGACTAAGGCCCCATTCACACGTCCGTATTTTGCATCTGCATCCGTTTCCGCATTTGCGGACAATTATGCGGATAGTATGCGGATCCATTCATTTCAATGGGTCCCGAAAAAATGCGGACATTGCACCGTATGTTGTCCGCATCCGTTTCTACGTTCCGTTCCGTTTTGCGGATCCGCAAACAGAAATCCTCCTGTCCTACTTTTCCTCCGATTTTGCGGTCCGTGTTTTTTTATCATATTTTACATTTTGCTCCATTTTTTTCACAATAAAATCAAACTTTTCACTGTTGGGGGACACACTGTGTAGTTAAGTTTTATTTGATCTCTATTTTAAAAATGCACCCATGGGGATTTGAAGTCCCAACCTTCTACATCAAAGGCACAAACCTTAACCACTTGGCTATAGAGCTCAATGTTAAATCATGGCTGATAAACCTCATAGGTGTTTCTCTTGTATTAAAAACCTCATAGAGGTGTCTATTGTATTATACAAGAGAAACTTCTATGATCCAGAGGATAAGCCATCAGTATTAAAGTCTCTGAAAACCACTTTGATTAAGTTCCTTTCTGTACTATTGAGATTAATGGACCCAAAATCAAAAAACCATAACAAGCCTACCACATGGTGACCCTTTTGTTGCAGCATTCTTGGCGTAAATGCTGCAGGTTGGCCATGGATTTCTCTCTCTGCATCTCAGCTTAAGCAGGGTGCTGAATTCTCCTTAAAGAGACCAGTCCTGCATGGAAACTTATAGGCAGTGCTCCATGGGAAACAAATATGCAAAAGAGGTATCTCTCAAGGAAAAGAACCATCTCACCAGCGCTCCCTATAAGTCAAAATTGGACTATCCAACAAGCCTTGGGATTTGACAAGGAAACATAGCCAAGTCAGATAACCATCTGTAGACAGCTGTTTCGGGGTGCCTGCCCCTCATCAGTATGGTGTAGGATTCTGGCTGGCAGGGTGCGATTCTGTAGTACACCAGAGCGGGCACTACCATTCCTACAACCTGCTACTGTCTTAAAAGCCTAACCAATGTGTCAATAATGTGTGCAAAGTAACTGTTATGTATTGAATTTTATGCACTGTGCCTGGTTTACCAGCAGATGACAGAGATCTTTAATTACAATGGAACTTACCATTCAATTCTCCCCCCTTTTGGTCTGAAGTGGGCTAGCCCTGTTTCCTACCAAGGAAAAGGCTGCAGAAAGCTGAAGAAATTAGTTGAGAGTTGGAGCAAGAGAGTGAAGAATCATGGGAGCGCTTTCCCCCCACTACAGCAGGAGCTTTGGGAAAGTAGCTCAGAGAGCAGTCCACTCCTGATATATAAAGGATACAGTACCTCTGAGAGGGAAAACGGTGCCAAAGACAACCTACTCAGCAAAATGGGTCACATGATACCTCACTCTCAGAAGAAACAGTAACTGAAGCTGATAGGAACCAGACTGAAGCCAGTACAGTAGCAGAGAGATAAAGCAAAGTATTCGAGTTTACCCGCCAGTTTACCCTTAGCTTGCTGGAGCCAAGAGAAAGATCAAGTATTGTTTAGATGACACAAGTTTATTGCAAGTTTATTCAAGTAAAAACTTGAACTTCACCAAGTTTGGACTCTATTTACTCCACCAACTACAACTCCTTTGTTGAAAATCCACAAGGGAAAATACACAGTATATATGCCATGTATGTGCCTTTAACCCCTTCCCGCCCAGCGCCGTACATGTACTGCACAGCGGGAGAGGACTTGCCGCCCAGCGCCGTACTATTACAGTCAGCTGCGGGGGACCTGCTGTGCCCAGTAGCCGGACCCCTGCTGCGTACACCCACATCAGTGTTTTCACCGATGCTGGCGTATTAACCCTCGATGTGCCGCGGTCAGCGCTGACCGCGGCACATGCGATGCGGGCGGGAGGAAGGGGGGTCCATCGGGTCCCCGTGCTGCTGTGACGGGGACCCGATGGCTTGGATAGCAGCCCGATGCCTAACTTAGGCATCGTGGCTGCTATCCCTGCGTGCCTGTGCGATTCAGCCCCCTGGATCGCAGAGGAAGCAGGCTGTAAGTGTATTACATTGAGTAATACACTTACAGCCAATGCATTACAATACAACAGTATTGTAATGCATTGTTAAGGGGATCATACCCCCAAAGGTTAAATAAAGTGGAAAAAAAGTGAAAAAAATAAAGTTTTACAAAAAATAAAAGTTTCAAGTAAAAAAAAAGTACATTTTTCCAAAAATAAAGTTAGAAAAAATTGTAAAAAAAGAGCAAAAAAGAAAAGTATACATATTAGGTATCGCCGCGTCTGTATCGACCAGCTCTATAAAAATATCACATCATCCACCCCGCCATGTGAACGCAGTAAAAAAACAAAAAAAAAACAAACAGTGCCAAAACAGCCATTTTTGGTCACCTTCCCTTACAAAAAGTGTAATAGCAGGTGATCAAAAAGGCGTATTTAACCCAAAATGGTACCAATCAAACCGTCATCTTGTCCCGCAAAAATGATACCCTACCTAAGACAATCGCCCGAAAAATAAAAAAATATGGCTCTCTGAAAATGGCAACACAAAAAAAGATTTTATTCTGTTCAAAAATAAATCTAATGTGTAAAACTTTCCAAAAATAAAAAAAGTTAGACATATTTGGTATCACCACGTCCGTAACAACCTGCTCTATAAAAATATTACATGAGATGGCCCCCCAGGTGAATGCTGCAAAAAATAAAAAATAAAAACTATGCCAAAACAACCATTTTTTCCCTCTTGCCTCACAAAAAGTGTAATAGCAGGTGATCAAAAAGGCGTATTTAACACAAAATGGTACCAATCAAACCATCATCTTGTCCCGCAAAAATGATACCCTACCTGAGACAATCGCCTGAAAAATAAAAAAAATATGGCTCTCTGAAAATGGTAACACAAAAAAAAAGATTTTATTCTGTTCAAAAATAAATCTAATGTGTAAAACTTTCCAAAAATAAAAAAGTTAGACATATTTGGTATTGCCACGTCCGTAACAACCTGCTCTATAAAAATATTACATAAGATGGCCCCCAAGGTGAATGCTGCAAAAAAAAAAAAACTATGCCAAAACAACTATTTTTTTCCCTCTTGCCTCACAAAAAGTGTAATAGCAGGTGATCAAAAAGTCTTATGTACCCCAAAATGGTACCAATCAAATCGTCATCTTGTCACGCAAAAATCTATTTTTTTCATCTTGACTCACAAAAAGTGTAATACCAAGAGATCAAAAAGTCTTATGTACCTCAAAATGGTACCAATGAAAACATCAGCTCATCCCGCAAAAAATGAGCCCCCACATAAGACAATAACTCAAAAAAATAAAAATCAGTGGCACCCGCAAACCATTCCATCAAAATCTGTGTTGTAAAATCCATATGGCGCTCCTTCTGTTCTGAGTCCTGCCATGTGCCCTCACAGCAGTTTATGGGGTGTTGCCGTATTCAGGAGAAAATGGGTAACAAATTATGGAGTGCTTTTCTCCTGATACCCCTTATGAAAATAAAAAAATTTGGGGCTAAAGCAACATTTTATTGGAAGAAATGAAATTTTTCATTTTCACAGCCAAGTGTTTCCAAATTCCATAAAACACTTAGGGGGTCAAAGTGGCCAGTACCCCCCTTAATATATTCGTTGAAGGGTGTAGTTTCCAGAATGGGGTCACTTTTTGAGGGTTTCCACTCTAGGGGTACATCAGGGTCTCTCAGTTACAAAATGGTGCCTAAAAACCATTCTAGCAAAATCTGCCTCCAAAATCCATATGACGCTCCTTTACTTCTGACCACTGCCACAAACCCATAGAGACGTTTACCACCACATGTGGGGTATTTCTGTAAACTGCAGAATCAGAGCAATGTATATTGAGGTTTAGCTTGCTGTTAACCCTTACTGTGTTGCAAGAAAAAAATTATTAACATGAATAATCTACCAAATATGTGAAATTTTGAAATTTCACCTCCATTTTCCTTTAATTTTTGTGGAACACCTCAAGGGTTAACAAAGTTTGTAACAGCAGTTTTTTTATAATTTGAGGGGTGTAGTTTCTAAAATGGGGTCATTTATGGGTGGGTTTCATTATGTAAGCCCCTCAAAATCACTTTATATCTGAATTGGTGCTTAAAAAAATGGTTTTGGAAAATTTGGTGAAAATTTGAAAAATGGCTTCTAAACTTCTAAGCCTTCTAACGTCCTAAAAAAGTAAAATGACATTTATAAAATGATGCCAACATAAAGTAGACATATGGGGAATGTAAAATAATAACTATTTTTGGAGGTATTACTATGTATTTTGAAAGTAGAGAAGTTGAAATTTGGAAATTTGGAAATTTTTCCAAATTTTTGGTAAATTTGGTATTTTTTAAAAATAAAAATTAAATATTTTGCCAAAAAATTACTACTGTCGTGAAGCACAATATGTGACGAGAAAACAATCTCAGAATGGCCTGGATAAGTAAAAGCGTTCCAAAGTTATTAGCACATAAAGTGACACATGTCAGATTTGCAAAAAATGGCCTGGGCAGGAAGGTGAAAACAGGCCCGGGGGTTGAAAGGGTTAAGGTATGTTCAGGAGGCCAAAAATGGCATTGGAAAAATCCAGAATCTGCAGCAGAAATGCAATGGTGACCTTGGATTTCTGACGCAGATTTTCAGCTTGTGACGCTGTGGATCCGATTAGCCCCGTACAATGGGACTAGTCCAGGTTCAGCTCTACACGGATGTCGCATGGATTCTGTGCTGAAAATGACGCAAGGCCGATTCCCATTGGAAGCATTGGAATGCGGATTTGACCTGGATTTCACACAGAAATCAGCACGGAATACACAACAAAATCCGCATGAAATTTAGATCACAGACCAGAAATACAAGTAGGTGATTGTATCTCATATCTGGTTCCTGTGCAACCAAAAAAATCCAAAAATTCTACCTACAATCAACAGAACTATTCATCGCCGAGTTATTTTCCTTCTGATATGTGAAGTGATTTTTTTTTTATTTTTTTTTTTCCAAATGATCGTGTCCTGTTCTTGTATCTGCCCTTTCAGGATTTGCTGCAGCTGTCAAGCCGTCTGGCTCGGTTCTTTCTCCTGCCAGAGACATGTCATTCTGCCATTTGTGACATTTAGTTCATCTCCTTTACTTCAGTCTCCAATGCTTCATCTTAAAGAGGCTGCGTGAATGCTGAGAAGACGTGTGGCACCAACACAAACACTCAGAACGGCATGATACAATGTAATAATAACAAGGCATCAAAGCACAGACAAGAGGCATCTGTGCTGTCACCGACCGGGAGGGACGGTCACAGTGTAAGGAACTGGATACATACATTTCAATATGGTTCCTTCTATTAACACTTCAAAGGTTGTCTGAGATTAGTAAAAGGGGCTTAATTCTGTAAACAGTGCCACCCTGGTTCATGGGTCATATCTGGTATTGCAGCTCAGCCACATTTACTGAGCATGGACAGAGTTTCAATATCAGATGCAACCTATGGATGGTGGTGCTTCTGCAACCCTTTCCTTCTACAGAGTACCTTAAAGGGTCACACTTGCCATATTGTGTATATAATGTACATTGCTTGCATGCAGTATTGGAGAGGAAATTTTCCCCAAATTAAGGAAATTTCCTGAAAGTGAAGATCCTGTTTGGATAATTTTAGGAGACCATAATATAATGTTATTAATTATAAAAATCACTACCAATAATAAGAGGGAAAATGTGGGCTAAGCAGGTGGGCACTGTGTGTCTTGCCAAGGGGGTGAATTGTAAGTGCCTGAAATATGTCCCCTCACAAACTATATTGTTATCTGTATTGAACTTACTTTGCAATATTAAAGGGCATCTGTACCTATAACACTGGCTGACCTGTTACAGGTGCACTTGGCAGCTGAAGGCATCTGTGTTGGTCCCATGTTCATATGTGCCTGCATTGCTGAGAAAAATGATGTTTTATTACATGCAAATGAGCCTCTAGGAGCAACGGGGGCGTTGTCATTACACCTCTCTGCAACTGCTGGGCCCTCTGCACTTTGGTCCAGGCAGTGAAATGTCATCACACCGGGCCCTGTCAAAGGGCAGAGGGGGCAGCAGTTGCAGAAAGAGCAAAGCCTCTAGGTGTAACGGCAACACCCCTGTTGCTCCTAGAGGCTCATTTGCATATATTAAAGGTTTGTATGCGGGCACATATGAACATAGGACCAACACAGATGCCTTCAGCTGCCAAGCACACATGCAACAGGTCAGCTAGTATTATAGGAAAAAAAATCCGCTGACAGATGCCTTTTAATGACTGGCACTAGAGGGCTCCACAGACTTCAAATAGAAGCTGCAAGCAGGAAGAAGTTAGAGTGTGTGGCTGAAGCCACATGGAGTGTATGAGGAATCTGTGAAGCTCTAGCCACAGACTGAAGGACCCTGGAATCTGCTTCTGGGGTTCTCGTGCTGTTTCTGTCTGTCTTGGCTCCGTGTGTCAGATATGTCAGGAGAGGTACGCCCAAATATCACTGACACCTCATCTGTTAATCAAGACTTGCATTGCATAATCATGGCCACAGGGCAATCTCTAGGCACACAGTGCACCACAATCATTGACACTGGTGGGACCTCCCATAGGTGGTTAGGGTCTCCAAGCCTCATTGAGATCATGTTCAAATGTAATAGCAAACTTGTTTTCAAGCTGCCCAATGCTCATTGCAAGAAGCATAGATCACAACTGGATGAGTATTCAATGGACAAGGATTTGGGTGTAATTGTTGACCGTCAGCTATAACCAGTGGCGTAGCTATAGGGGTCGCAGCGGTCGCAGTTGTGACTGGGCCCCTAAGCCAGGGGGGCCCCATTGTGGAAGCGCTCATCTCCATAGTCATCTGTATCGCCGTCCTCAGGACAGCGATACAGATGCCTGTACTGCGGGGCAGGGGAGGGAGAGGTGTCTCCCCTGTCCGTTCCTCTGATAGGCTGCAGGCACTAGGCCTGCAGCCTATCAGAGGCCGGCTCAGGCGGCACGATGACGTCATCGCGCCGCCTGAGCCGTACAGCGCAGGACACAGGCCGAAAGAGGCCTGCATCGCATCGCTGCCAGCCTGATGGAGGTAAGTATTAGTGTTAATTTTTTTTTATTGTAGCAGTCACCGACCGGAGCTCTATTGGGGGCACTGGGGGCATTTTTACTGGCACATAGGAGCACTGGGGGCATTTTTACTGGCACATGGGGGCACTGGGGGCATTTTTACTGGCACTAGGGCCATTTTACTGGCACTGGGGGCATTTTTACTGGCACATGGGGGCACTGGGGGCATTTTTACTGGCACATGGGGCACTGGGGCATTTTACTGGCACTGGGGCATTTCTTACTGGCACATGATTTTGGGGGGGAATCAATGGGCGGAACTTCTGGCGCATTATTAGAGCATTTCTTACTGGCACATAATTTGGGGGGCATCTATGGGTGGGGAGCACTTCTTACTGGCACATTATTGGGGTGAAATTTTGGGGGCACTTCTTACTGGCACATTGGAAGCATTATCACTTCTGGGGGCACTATTACTAACAAGTGCACTCTGACTGAGAATTATTAGTTGGGACTTTGGGGAGCACTATTACTGTGGGGGGCACATTTAAGTGAATGGGTCCGCATCTGAGCCGCAAAATATGCAGATCGGAGGCCGCAAAAACAACTGTGGTGTGAATGCAGCCTTACCCTGTATGTTCTGTAGTGATATATGTAATGTTAGGACGGAAAAGGTTAGGGTGAGAATTTGGCATAGGGGGGGGGATTTTTGACTTGGCCGGCAGAAAAGCTAGGTGCACCAGCGCGGAGGAGGGGGCCAAGCTGAACTCTAGCACCAGGGCCCATGAGCCTTTAGCTACGCCCCTGGCTATAACATGACATACAATGTCAGTCTGCTGCATCAAAAGCCAACTACGTTGCCATAAATTTAGCAAATGTTGCACAATGTTAAATTTGGTGCATCCTTAAGTCTAACACTTCTGCCTTGAGATGTTATTCCACATTCTACACCACTCCTTTATGGAAGTTAATTTTTATGACTTTTTAAAAATTCACCGTTGAGAAATCTGGACTAAGGCCTCTTTCACACTAGCGGCAGCACGGATCCGGCACCTAAAGGGTGCCAACGGATCCGTGCTGCCGCTGATACATGTGTGGAGCCGGAGCAGCGCTCCGGCCCCACACATGTTGACACAGACATTGGGACAGAAATACATACAAACATACAGACATACATACATACTCACATACTCCAGGCATAGACGCCGGCAGCATGTCTTCACGCGCCTCCTGCGCGCAGTGATGAAGATTCCCCACAGCGCCCTCTGCTGGGTGCAGTGGGGAAACGTCATAGCTGCGCGCAGGAGGCGCGTGAAGACATGCTGCCGGCGTCCATGCCTGGAGTATGTGAGTATGTATGTATGTCTGTATGTTTGTATGTATTTCTGTGTAGCCGGATCCGGAATGACCCCTCATTGCAAGTCAATGGAGGACAGATCCGGATTACTGGTGTGTCACACCAAACGGATCCATCCCCATTGACTTGCATTGGGGGTCATTCCGGATCCGTCTTGGTGCGGATGCCTGGACCGGAGAGAAAACCGCAGCATGCTGCGGTTTGTTCTCCGGTCTGAAGACAGAACGGAATGCTTTCCGGAGCATTCCGTTGTCTTCAGTTCAGTTTTGTCCCCATTGACAATGAATGGGGACAAAACTGAAGCGTTTTTTTCCGGTATTGAGCCCCTATGACGGAACTCAATACCGGAATTTAAAAACGCTAATGTGAAAGTAGCCTAAATGCCCTGGGTCTCTGCCTAGAGTGGTGCATGGATCTGGACCTCTGGACTCTCACTAGGGTCAAGATCTGGAACCTCAACTTCTTGAATTGTAAATGCTCCAAGTGGACATAGTGATCTTTATAGAGATTGATGATTCTACCCTGGTGGTCTACCGGCCATTACATCAGTGTTATATATAAAGACGGAGTTTGCTGAATGCAGTAAAGGAGGGAACATTGGAAGAGCTCAGCTAAGTCATTAGGTATCTGTCTGTCAACAAAGTGAGGACAGTTTCCAGTGGCAACCCACTGTAATATACTTACCCTGCTATGATTCATTGTTGCCTTTCCCAGTTGGTGACAGTGCACTGTACAGTATATGACAGAAGGGGTGGCAGGGATGATGAGCAACACATGGTCATCCAACCAGCCAGATTGGTAGGTGCTTAAAGAGCCATTTATAGGTGATTGTTTCCTACCTGGTTTTGATGGTTTTCTGAGTATGAGGTTGATGTTGTATTTCACAGTTGTCTTTGACTATGCTCTCAGATTATGCTTTATATCACATACTGTATTCATACTTGGTACAGTATGTGTAATGGGGCTGTTGTGGATGTATCTTCCTCTTCGCTATTTCTTGGTTACCCTTCTATTGACATTATCCAGAGAATCCACCACTGGACTAGCTAAAGGCACTGAATTATTGGGGCAATCCTAACTAAAGTAGTGGAAAAAGGATGAAATTGTGCTGCCTGTCCATTCTTTCTCTGTTATGAAACCAGAAGAATAGTGAGTGCAGCTCTGGAGTATAATACAGGAAGTAACTCAGGATCAGTACAGGAAAGGAATGTAATGTACACAGTGACTCCACCAGCAGAATAGTGAGTGCAGCTCTGGAGTATAATACAGGATGTAACTCAGGATCAGTACAGAATAAGTAATGTAATGTATGTACACAGTGACTGCACCAGCAGAATAGTGAGTGCAGCTCTGGAGTATAATACAGGATGTACCTCAGGATGAGTACAGGATTAGTAAAGTAATGTATGTACACAGTGACTGCACCAGCAGAATAGTGAGTGCAGCTCTGGAGTATAATATAGGATGTAACTCTGGATCAGTACAGGATAAGTAATGTAATGTATGTACACAGTGACTGTAGCAGCAGAATAGTGAGTACAGCTCTGGAGTATAATACAGGATGTAACTCAGGATCAGTACAGGATAAGTAATGTAATGTATGTACACAGTGACTGTAGCAGCAGAATAGTGAGTACAGCTCTGGAGTATAATACAGGATGTAACTCAGGATCAGTACAGGATAAGTAATGTATGTACACAATGACTGCACCAGCAGAATAGTGAGTGCAGCTCTGGAGTATAATACAGGATGTAACTCAGGATCAGTACAGGATAAGTAATGTATGTACACAATGACTGCACCAGCAGAATAGTGAGTGCAGCTCTGGAGTATAATACAGGATGTAACTCAGGATCAGTACAGGATAAGTAATGTATGTACACAATGACTGCACCAGCAGAATAGTGAGTGCAGCTCTGGAGTATAATACAGGATGTAACTCAGGATCAGTACAGGATAAGTAATGTATGTACACAGTGACTGCACCAGCAGAATAGTGAGTGCAGCTCTGGAGTATAATACAGGATGTAACTCAGGATCAGTACAGGATAAGCAATGTAATGTATGTACCCAGTGACTCCACTAGCAGAATAGTGAGTGCAGCTCTGGAGTATAATACAGGATGTAACTCTGGATCAGTACAGAATAAGTAATGTAATGTATGTACACAGTGACTCCACCAGCAGAATGGTGAGTGCAGCTCTGGAGCATAATATGGGATGTAACTCAGGATCAGTACAGGATAAGTAATGTAATGTATGTACACAGTGACTGCACCAGCAGAAGAGTGAGTGCAGCTCTGAAGTATAATACAGGATGTAACTCAGGATCAGTACAGGATAAGTAATGTATTTACACAGTAACTCCACCAGCAGAATAGTGAGTGCAGCACTGGAGTACCATATAATATAGTTTGTAACTCAGGATTAGTACAGGATATAAGATGTAATGTATTTACAAAGTAACAACTTTTTATGTAAATTGATGAATAGTGAAATAGTGTTGGTGAATCAATATTTTAACAGAATGAATGTCCAGAACTTGTCCATTCACTGATGTGCAGCCAGAATCCTTCCCAGTCCCAGTTAAAAATAAAGCCAACATGTCAGGAATTGTGACTTGGAAACCATCAGTTGTTTGCGGTGATACACTGTGTCCCAGTTCATACATTTAATTATGGAGTAATTCCTCATTCCATACTGCTGTGTTTATTGCTCTATTATTGCTGTGTATTAACAGTGCCGGGTTTTAATTGCTTTGTACACAAATTGTAATCTTGTTTTCATTTCCATTTGTTTTCTGTCATTTATTATTATGGGAAAGGTGTTCCTAAGAAGCGTATATGGAACAGCTCTTAGCATATGTGTATATGTGTATGTACTGCATTTAAAGGGGTATTCCCATATCACAAATGTAGTTTGTATAGTTAGATATATCCATACCAATATTATTACTAATAGAATGTATTTATATAAAATGTACCGTTTAGAAGATTTGCCTATTTGTATTTCCATTGTCCCACACACATCAGTCAGGCCGTTGCCCCTGGTTACGACCACTGCGGCCATGTAGTAGTGGTGGCCGTCTTGCTCTTGCTCAAACCTGCTCTGAGGTAACTGCTGTATTGTGAAGGCACATTGCATGTGGAGACACATCTTAGGGTTGTAGCATGTTTGTCTGACTTCCAAAACACAGAGAAACGGATCCTGTTCCAAGATTAATTCATCTCTATGGAGAAGCGTTTTGGACGGATCCTGCCCATTGCATTTTGGGATGGTAACGTCCAAAACGGAGATGTGAAAGTACCCTAAGATGTGTCTCCGCATGTTCATGCAATGTGCGTTCATAATACATCAGTTACCTCAGAGCGGGTTTGAAAAGAAGCAAGCCGGCCACCACTACTACATGGCCACAGTGGTCATAACCAGGGGCAACGGCCTGACTGATGTGTGTGGGACAATGGATATACAAATAGGAAAATCTTCTAAACTGTACATTTTATATACAGTGCCTACAAGTAGTATTCAACCCCCTGCAGATTTATCTGGTTTGATAAGGCCCCTTTCACACGAGCGTGTCCGGATTTGGTCCGGATGCGTTCAGGAAAATCCGCACGCATCCGCACCAATCCGCACGCAATCGCAGTCAGTTTTGACTGCGATTGCGTATGTTCGTTCAGTTTTTTCCGCGCGGGTGCGAAGCGTTTCAATGCGTTTTTCACGCGCGTGAAAAAAAACTGAATGTTTACAAACAACATCTCTTAGCAACCATCAGTGAATCACGCATTGCATCCGCACTTGTGTGCGGATGCAATGCGTTATTCACGCAGCCCCATTCACTTCAATGGGGCCAGGGCTGCGTGAAAAACGCAGAATATAGAACATGCTGCGATTTTCACGCAACGGCGAACTGCTGCGTGAAAAACATCGCTCATGTGAAAAGCCCCATTGAAATGAATGGGTCAGGATTCAGTGCGGGTGCAATGCGTTCGCATCACGCATTGCACCCGCGCGGAAACATCGCCCGTGTGAAAGGGGCCTAAGATGCAAATAAGTTAGAGCCTTCAAACTTCAAACAAGAGCAGGATTTATTAACAGATGCATAAATCTTACAAACCAAAAAGTTATGTTGCTCAGTTAAATTTTAATAAATTTTAAACATAAAAGTGTGGGTCAATTATTATTCAACCCCTAGGTTTAATATTTTGTGGAATAACCCTTGTTTGCAATTACAGCTAATAATCGTCTTTTATAAGACCTGATCAGGCCGGCACAGGTCTCTGGAGTTATCTTGGCCCACTCCTCCATGCAGATCTTCTCCAAGTTATCTAGGTTGTTTGGGTGTCTCATGTGGACTTTAATCTTGAGCTCCTTCCACAAGTTTTCAATTGGGTTAAGGTCAGGAGACTGACTAGGCCACTGCAACACCTTGATTTTTTCCCTCTTGAACCAGGCCTTGGTTTTCTTGGCTGTGTGCTTTGGGTCGTTGTCTTGTTGGAAGATGAAATGTCGACCCATCTTAAGATCCTTGATGGAGGAGCGGAGGTTCTTGGCCAAAATCTCCAGGTAGGCCGTGCTATCCATCTTCCCATGGATGTGGACCAGATGGCCAGGCCCCTTGGCTGAGAAGCAGCCCCACAGCATGATGCTGCCACCACCATGCTTGACTGTAGGGATGGTATTCTTGGGGTCGTATGCAGTGCCATCCAGTCTCCAAACGTCACGTGTGTGGTTGGCACCAAAGATCTCGATCTTGGTCTCATCAGACCAGAGAACCTTGAACCAGTCTGTCTCAGAGTCCTCCAAGTGATCATGAGCAAACTGTAAACGAGCCTTGACATGACGCTTTGAAAGTAAAGGTATCTTATGGGCTCGTCTGGAACGGAGACCATTGCGGTGGAGTACGTTACTTATGGTATTGACTGAAACCAATGTCCCCACTGCCATGAGATCTTCCCGGAGCTCCTTCCTTGTTGTCCTCGGGTTAGCCTTGACTCTTCGGACAAGCCTGGCCTCGGCACGGGAGGAAACTTTCAAAGGCTGTCCAGGCCATGGAAGGCTAACAGTAGTTCCATAAGCCTTCCACTTCCGGATGATGCTCCCAACAGTGGAGACAGGTAGACCCAACTCCTTGGAAAGGGTTTTGTACCCCTTGCCAGCCTTGTGACCCTCCACGATCTTGTCTCTGATGGCCTTGGAATGCTCCTTTGTCTTTCCCATGTTGACCATGTATGAGTGCTGTTCACAAGTTTGGGGAGGGTCTTAAATAGTCAGAAAAGGCTGGAAAAACAGATAATTAATCCAAACATGTGAAGCTCATTGTTCTTTGTGCCTGAACTACTTCTTAATACTTTAGGGGAACCAAACAGAATTCTGGTGGTTTGAGGGGTTGAATAATAATTGACCCACACTTTTATGTTTAAAATTTATTAAAATTTAACTGAGCAACATAACTTTTTGGTTTGTAAGATTTATGCATCTGTTAATAAATCCTGCTCTTGTTTGAAGTTTGAAGGCTCTAATTTATTTGCATCTTATCAAACCAGCTAAATCTGCAGGGGGGTTGAATACTACTTGTAGGCACTGTAAATACATTCTATTAGTAATATTATTGGTATGGCTAAATCTAACTATACAAACTACATTTGTGAGATGGGAATACCCCTTTAAGTACAGAACTGTTCAAACAGCAGAGATCACCTTGGTTTCTATTACATTTCCAAACTGCCACCCATAAGTATTTATGGGGATACTGACCAGAGACATTTAGGCCCCATTCAGATGGTCATATTATTGTGGGTCTGCAATAATGTGGACCAGCAATACTACGGATGCCACCTGGCATGTGTTCCGCAGCGCTGCGGAACACACTCTGGGTGCCCCATTCAAAATGCCTATACTTGTCCGTTGTTGCGGACAAGTATAGGACATGCTTTATCTTTTTTTGCGGAGCCGCAGCATGGAGCTGGCTACGTGCCGCGGCTGTGCGCGCCCATAGAGGTGAATGGGGCCGCATCTATTCCACAATATTGCGGAATAGATAGGGCCCCATTCATACGGTCGTGTGAATGGGGCCTTAGGGGTTCCGTCCTGGGACCCCTACTCTTTAACATCTATACTTTTGTCCTGGGGCTACTCATCAAGTCTCATTGCTTTCACTATCACTTCTATTAAGATAATCCTCTAATTTACATTCAGGCCAAGATAACACCTCCATTAATCTCCAGTCCATAACCTGTCCTCTCCATACATCTCTTACCTAATCTCCTGATGTCTCCTTACATGTAATCTCCAGTCCACAACCTGTCCCCTCCATACATCTCTGACCTAATCTCCTGATACCTCCTCACATGTTACCTCCAGTCCACAACCTGTCCTCTCCATATATCTCTGACCTAATCTCCTGATACCTCCTCACATGTAATCTCCAGTCCACAATCTGTCCCTTCCATACATCTCTGACCTAATCTCCTGATACCTCCTCACATGTAATCTCCAGTCTACAACCTGTCCTCTCCATACATCTCTGACCTAATCTCCTGATACCTCCTCACATGTAATCTCCAGTCCACAACCTGTCCTCTCCATACATCTCTGACCTAATCTCCTGATACCTCCCCACATGTAATCTCCAGTCCACAACCTGTCCTCTCCATACATCTCTGACCTAATCTCCTGATACCTCCTCACATGTAATCTCCAGTCCACAACCTGTCCTCTCCATACATCTCTGATCTCATCTCCTGATACCTCCTCACATGTAATCTCCAGTCCACAACCTGTCCTCTCCATACATCTCTGACCTAATCTCCTGATACCTCCTCACATGTAATCTCCAGTCCACAACCTGTCCTCTCCATACATCTCTGATCTCATCTCCTGATACCTCCTCACATGTAATCTCCAGTCCACAACCTGTCCTCTCCATACATCTCTGACCTAATCTCCTGATACCTCCCCACATGTAATCTCCAGTCTACAACCTGTCCCCTCCATACATCTCTGACCTAATCTCCTGATACCTCCTCACATGTAATCTCCAGTCCACAACCTGTCCTCTCCATACATCTCTGACTTAATCTCCTGATACCTCCTCACATGTAATCTCCAGTCCACAACCTGTCCTCTCCATACATCTCTGACCTAATCTCCTGATACCTCCTCACATGTAATCTCCAGTCCACAACCTGTCCTCTCCATACATCTCTGACCTAATCTCCTGATACCTCCCCACATGTAATCTCCAGTCCACAACCTGTCCTCTCCATACATCTCTGACCTAATCTCCTGATACCTCCTCACATGTAATCTCCAGTCCACAACCTGTCCTCTCCATACATCTCTGATCTCATCTCCTGATACCTCCTCACATGTAATCTCCAGTCCACAACCTGTCCTCTCCATACATCTCTGACCTAATCTCCTGATACCTCCCCACATGTAATCTCCGGTCCACAACCTGTCCTCTCCATACATCTCTGACCTAATCTCCTGATACCTCCTCACATGTAATCTCCAGTTCACAACCTGTCCTCACCATACTTCTCTGATACCTCCCCACATGTAATCTCTAGTCCACAACCTGTCCTCTCCATACATCTCTGACCTAATCTCCTGATACCTCCCCACATGTAATCTCCAGTCCACAACCTGTCCCTTCCATACATCTCTGACCTAATCTCCTGATACCTCCTCACATGTAATCTCCAGTTCACAACCTGTCCCCTCCATACATCTCTGACTTAATCTCCTGATACCTCCTCACATGTAATCTCCAGTCCACAACCTGTCCTCTCCATACATCTCTGACCTAATCTCCTGATACCTCCTCACATGTAATCTCCAGTCCACAACCTGTCCTCTCCATATATCTCTGACCTAATCTCCTGATACCTCCTCACATGTAATCTCCAGTCCACAACCTGTCCTCTCCATACATCTCTGATCTAATCTCCTGATACCTCCTCACATGTAATCTCCAGTCCACAACCTGTCCTCTCCATACATCTCTGACCTCATCTCCTGATACCTCCTCACACGTGGTTTCCGGTCCACAACCTGTCCTCTCCATACATCTCTGACCTAATCTCCTGATACCTCCTCACATGTAATCTCCAGTCCACAACCTGTCCTCTCCATACATCTCTGATCTAATCTCCTGATACCTCCTCACATGTAATCTCCAGTCCACAACCTGTCCTCTCCATACATCTCTGACCTCATCTCCTGATACCTCCTCACACGTGGTTTCCGGTCCACAACCTGTCTCCTCCATCATGTCTAAACTAATCATCTAATCTCACATGATCGCCTGCATATTCCAGACACTGAAACTCAGTATCCCAACACTCCGGATGACCTATCCTCAGGATAAGTCATCAATATTAGATCGGTGAGGGTCTGACACTTGGTACCCCCACTGATCAGCTAAATTAAGAGGCCGCGGTGCTCCATGAGTGCCGTGGCCTCTTCATAGACCAGTAAGTGGCGTCACTTCGATCAGTCACATGGTATAGGCACAGCTCAGTCCTATTCAAGTGAATGGGGCTAAACTACAATATCAATCATAACCACTATCCAATGTACAGCTCCGTATTTGGTAGGCTGTGAGGAAGTCAGCTGCACTCTCCTGAGGACAGGTCATCAATATTAAACTCCCATAAAACTTCTTTAAGAAATCAGAAGGTTGACCTCCTGCTTATGGACACATTTTTTCACCCATCTTTGGAAATCAGAAGTTAACGTGACCATTACTTTAATAAATTCATATTTAAAAAAAAATAATAGAAAATGGTCGGCGAATGTTTGGCCAATTTTTTTCCCCTATTAAATTGGCTTGTCGTTAAAACACCATAATGAATGATGTCCTGCGTCTTCGTTTTTTTTTCTTCCATAGAGTGGGTTGAACCATCTGTTAGACAAAAACTCGGTGATGTTTTGTCTGAAATATCAGACATTGTCACACTGCCTCTTCAAGACTATGAGCATCAGCAGTGGGAGTCGCTTGGAACAAAACTTAAAATGTGAAGTCACGTTACACTTTGTCCTTTGTCGAGTTCCTGCAAGTAATATTGATCCTGCAAAACGCGTGAGTCATGCAGGAAAACAAAAAATCTCTCAGTGCTCTGATTAGCGTGGTTGTCTTTTTAAAGGCGCACACCACCAAAAACGACTTGTGTGAACACACCATTAACAACTTATTTAAAGGAAGTCTATACTTAAAGGGATTTTCCAGGATTTTCCTCAGGATAGGTCATCAATATGAGAACATTGGGGGGTCCAACTCCCGGCATTCCCGTCAATCAGGTGTATGAAGAGTCAATGGCATTCCATACCCACTTAGGCCTCTTTCTAGATTATGTGATGTCGCTTTCATTGGTCACATGGCCTAGACGCAACTTAGTCCCGTTCAAGTGAGTGGGACTAAGATGCGATCCCAAGCACATCAAATGGAAGGTGCTGTTTTTGTTAAGCTGCCATGGCTTCCTCAAACAGTTGATCGATGGAGATGCCAAGAGTTGGTCCTCCACAGATCTCTTGAGGATAGATCATCAATATGTAAATCCCAGAAAACCCCTTTAAAGGGGTTGCTCCATTACAACAGTTTATCTCCTATCCCCTGGGGATAAGGATCGGTTCAACAGGAGTCCAATCAAATACGTGACCATCACTCCAGTGAAACAGGGAACACCTATTCTCATGATCATCAGGGACCACCACTGATCAGACACTTATCCACTTTTTTGTGGATAGTGAATAAGTTGTCGTAATGGGACAGCCCCATTACAGTGGCAAAGGAGCTATAAGACATTTAAAAGATGTGAATGGAATTTTCTTCATTTCAGAGAGTCCTTTGTTTTCTAACACTAAAAAAATCTTGCACAACCCCTTTAACCACCTAACTGTTTTGCCAGAGTGGAGCTCCAGCAGTGGGAAAAGTAGCTAACTGGAGGGGGGAGGGCTGCTTCAGATGCTGTCACCTCCTGAATGGTAGCAGCTAGAAACATGCAACTGATCTTGATCCCAAGCTTTCAGACAATACCACAATGACAGCAATATGATCAGTGCAGGGGAAGATATCACTGATAGAAATCGGGATGCTGTGAATGCAGCTGAAAATGAAAGTAAAAATAGGTTTTAGTGATTATTCCTGACTTGATTTCTAACAGTGATTTCTCCTCTGTTGCTTGGACTTGAACTGTCATTTTGGACTGTCAGCTTTCATACAAGACCAGTTACATGTTTCTAGCTGCTACCATTCAGGAGATATTACCATCTAAAGCAGCCCTCCCCACTCCAGTCAGCTACTTTTCACACTGCCCGAGCTGGACTCGGGCAAAACAGTTAGGGGGTTAAGTTAAGAATAGACAACTCATTTTCAAATAACGTCTTAAGGAATTCAGAGTTAAGAGATGGGGGTTTGAATTTCTTAGCCAGGGTGGAGCAAAACTGCAAAGAGCTGTAGCATTCTGGAGGACCCAACGTGTCTATGAATTACTTAGACAAGCCACTGATGTCAAAAGGAATTGTGTAATGCTTTATTTCACCAGTGGTGGCACTGCAGGGAGACTGCACAACTAGTGTTGCACACTTACCACTCTTCCATGAAGCTAATCGTCTCGTACGTCTCGTGCTACTTTCTTATTCTGTGGTCATGATTAATAATTTAATGGGGTTGTCCATCCGATTAATTTGTTTTCACACAGGCTCAGATCGGTGTAAATTCACAAAATACTCACCGTGCTGACCCCTCGCCACTTCTATTATGACTTGGGACTCCTCCTTGTCCTCTGCCTAGCTTTGCTTCCTGGTCCGTCTTGACAAACAGGAAATGACTACTCAGCCAATCACTAGCCACAATGGTGACCCGCCTCAGAAATTCCTCAAAAAGGACCAGAAAGGTGAGATTGGCAGATGGACCGGGAAGAGCAGGAACAGGAGCGGGGGGAATAAGTAAGTGAGGTGGTCAAACAGTAGGAAAAACTGTAGTGAGCAAATTCTTGGAGGACCCTGCTAACAGAAAGTAATGGTAAACAACAGACCACCCCTTTAAGAATTACAGTACCAAAAAGACCAGTCCTCATAGACTTTCCCATTTATCTGATTAATGTTTTTATACATATGCAGTGTGGCAAGATTTCAATGAAGGCTGGAAATGTGTGGATTTTGTGTGACCATATGTTGAAATTACTTAAACGTATGTTGCCTTCTGCTGTATTGGCCACAATAAAAGATTCAACCAGAACGGCTGATGAACACAAAATCACTCTATTTTACATATAATATACAGTCTAACTACATACAGTCCTAAAAACCTAAAAGGGACCAGTCTCCTGTAGAGTATAAGATCTTATTGGCAGTGTCCTCTCTCCTGTAGAGTGTAATCTCTTATGGGCAGGGACCTCTTTCCTGTAGAAAGTAAGCTCTTATGGACAGGGTCCTCTCTCCTGTAGAGTGTAAGCTCTTATGGGCAGGGTCCTCTCTCCTGTAGAGTGTAAGCTGTTATGGGCAGGGACCTTTGTCCTGCAGAGTGTAAGCTCTTATGGGCAGGGACCTCTCTCCTGTAGAGTGTAAGCTCTTATGGGCAAGTTCCTCTTTCCTGTAGAGTGTAAGCTCTTATGGACAGGTTCCTCTCTCCTGTAGAGTGCAAGCTCTTTTGGGCAGGGACTTCTACCCTGTAGAATGTAAGCTCTTATGGGGAGGGTCTTCTCTCCTGTAGAGTGTAAGCTCTTATGGGCAGGGACCTGACCTGCCTTCTCTGGAGTGTAAACTCCTATGGGCAGAGACCTTACTCCTGTATAGTGTAAGCTCTCATGGCCAGGGACCAGTCTCCTGTAGAGTATAAGATCTTATTGGCAGGGTCCTCTCTCTTGTAGAGTGTAAGCTCTTATGGGCAGGGACCTCTTTTCTGTACAGTGTAATCTGTTATGGGCAGGGACCTCTCTCCTATAGAGTGTAAGCTCTTATGGGCAGTGATCTCTCTCCTGTAGAGCGTAAGCTCTTATGGGCAGGGCCTTCTCTCCTCCGGAGTGTAAGCTCCTATGGACAGGGTCCTCTCTCCTGTAGAATGTAAGCTCTTATGGGCAGAGACCTCTATCCGGAAGATTGTAAGCTCTTAGCCACGGACCTCACTCTTTTTCTCTCATTGTTCATTTATTTTATTTGCTAGTTATTTAATCTCTTTGCACATCGCTGCAGAATATGTTGGCGCTATATACAGCAAATATAGATTATTATGTCAAGTAATACAGAATTCTAATATACTGAAAACTTTATGCACAAATGAGCCCATTCCTCGGCCATTAGAACAAAGACATATTTAAACCGTAGTTCATGCTTTCCCAAAACTTGTCGGCATTCGCTCCTGTCAGCGTTGTAGCATTTCCATATCTGCTATCTTGTGAATTTGCATGTTCGCCTGTTTACTCCAGTTTTCCGTGTTAAAATGACTCTGGGGATTGACTGCACTGCTCAGATAGCGCATTCAAAAACGCCCTTATTTACAGAATAAAGCAATTTATATGTCATATAATTGGTTGACAAGAAGCGTAACCACTTTGCTGCTCGTTATGCAATGCCTCCGGCAACCGTTTCCCGACACAAAAGCGAACAGTGGATTTGTTCTGTGAAGTCAATATATAACTTTTCTCTTGATTTAGGCTTTGGTCTAACAATAGCGACAATCACAAATGGCTCCTGTATGGCTACAAAGCTGACCACCTACCGTGCTCCTCCTTACTCTTCTTAATTATGTAAATCACAATAAATTTGCTGGTTTTGTACGTCTGCTTAATTAATGTGAGAGGAAAACTTTGGCATCATGTGATAGCAATATTTTTTTTTTTGCTAAATTATAATAAAAAGTTGAATTTTTTTAACTTTTTTTATAATTTGAAGGAACAAAGGAACGTGGGTTGTTTTATTTCCATTTTCCCTTTGTTTTTTTTGCAATATTATATTTGAAGTTACTTTTCGCCTTTCATTAAATTCTAAAGAAGCGATTTATCGATGGGGGATCAGGCTGCATTTTTTTTTATACTGAAAAAAAAAATGCAGAAACGCCGTACGCTATTAATTATGCAACTAAAGGGACTTTGAATACTATTGAAAATCATTTGTGGACTTTAATGTAGGCTGATACCTTTGGAGATCGGAGGAATAAAAGTAAACTGAGTAAACAATTTTAAACGACTATTTTTTTTCCCCATTTTAATTGATACAATGAAAAATAAATATAAAAAATAAAAATTATTTAAGCCTGAACTGAATTTTTTTTCTTCTCCCCCATGTAGTCATGTCTGCCAAAGAAATGTCATGCACTTCTGGCAAGGATTGTGATGAATCTCAAATGTGTCTCAAAAATTATCATGGTATTTCATTAATGTGACCCTAATGAAGTGGGAAGTGTGGATTAAAATTCATGACAGATCTCTGAAATCCCAACGTGCCTATGGAAAAAGCAGTTTTCCAACATGAAATAAAACTTTTACGACTAGAAATAAAAACTAAAGACCATTTTTTGGAAGTTTTAGATTAGGGAGAAAATAGTGTGGGTTAGGAATTATAGTGGTGTTAGTGTGGTCTCCCGAGCGGCCACGGGCAATGCCTTACTCACCCTCTCCCTCCTGCCCACCAACGAGGACCTACTGCTTCTCTTCCTCACCATCCATGGGCCAGCCTTCTGGGATCTCATGCTTCCCCTGAAGGCCACAGCCAGTGGTGTACACAGAGAAGTAAGGGCCCCATAGCAAGGATCAGACCAGGCCCCCCACACAGGACAGAAGGGTTTCTGCCTAAACCCATTTCAATTACCCTTGGGCCATTTTTTCCACTGCCTCATTTGCTAAAAGTTGTTCCTTAAGGCCCCGTTCACATGGCCGTATTATTGCGGTTCCGCATTATTGCGACAATACGGGGGCTGCCCCACGTGTGTTCCGCAGCGCCCGAAACACGCCGGGCGGTCCCATTCAAAGTGCCTATACTTGTCCGCACGCACGGACAAGTATAGGACATGCTTCATATGGAGCCGCGGCACAGAGCTAGCTCCGTGCGGCGGCTCCCCGCGCGCCATAGGGGTGAATGGGGCCGCAACTATTCGGCAATATTGCGGAATAGATACGGCCCCATTAACGCGGTCGTGTGAATGGGGCCTTAGAGGGTAGAGTCCTGACCAAGCTTTCACCCCCAGTAGAAGAGGAATAATCCCAACTGGGCCCTCTGTTACTCTGGGTCCCATAGCAGTCGCATGGTCTGCTACTATTGTATTTACACCCCTGGCCACAGCCAGTTCTACCTGCCTTTAAAGTGCCAGCGTGTACGCTATAATTCTTTCCCAATGTATAGATGCCTGTCTCTGTGTACATAAGGCTCCTTCCCCAGTGAGAAGGTGCCTGAGCTTTGAGTATTTTAGCTTGCTAGTTACTTTGTAAAGGTGTTCCATTTTGCCTTCCTGTGTACCAACTTGTTTTCTTACTTCAGTGACTTTCCACTGCCTTGTCCTGATCCTCAGCCGCCTGTCCTGACCTCGGACTAGTTTTACGGATATGCATGAACTCTGCCTGCCCTGACCTTGGCCTGTTTCCTGACTACAAGTATTGTGTGATCCCTTGGAGCTTCCCACTGATGTCTCACCCAACTGCCAACTACACCGGGACTATTCCAAGAGGTAGCGGCCTGGTTGTTCCCTGCAGCAAAGACCAGATCCCTGTACAGGGGCTAAAGTGGGAAATTCCAGGGGAGTGCCCTTAAGTCTAGCCCAAAGCCAAACCGGTTAGTAGTGACAGTGGGTCCACCCCTTCTGTCCAGTATGTTTCTTTTTATATTGGACATTTTTTCTTTTTTTTATTAAATATAAATAACAAAAACCCTTTGAAGGGGCTCTCCAGGATTAGAAAAACATGGCTGCCTTCTTCCAAGAACAATGCTTGATCTGTTCATGGAGTGTGTCTGGTTTTGCAGCTTAGGACCAATGAAGCAAAAGGTGCTAAGCTGCAATACAACATACAACCTGTAGCTGTCCCAAGGGATCACGCCCAAATGTTAAAATGACTGCAACTTTTGTACATCACATTTAGAGGTCAGTCAACCATCAGTGCCTACGAACATCAAGCAAGGTGTTGTTCTATAATGAATACTGTGGCACGTGAGAAATGGAGTGGGTGGAGTCAAAGGCGGAGACAGCAGTTTCCTGTCAGTCACACGGTAGTCGGCTTACCTGCTCCTCAGTGGGTACCATAGTGAAAATGGAAGTGCAACCCATTTGGTGCTATAGTTTAATGCAACACTGGATAGAGGACAGCAAGGGACATCTTTTTATATGTCTGACAAGCAGAGGCACACATCCCTCATACACATTTGGGCCTAATACTTACAGTCCAAAAGAATATTGCAACCAAATGGTGGTAGGTTCCTTACCATAAATTGGCAAGATTCTTGACTTTTCTTAAAACCTTACAACAACAGCTTATCCTTGGAGCTTTCACTCTGCTGCTACGGAGTATTTCTTCCCAAGCAGGTTCCACCGACTTCAGTGGCCTTCAGGAATAGCATCATGAGCAGTCCCTCTGCTGTGACCTTCTTCTCAACCACTCTATACTGTTATCATACATGAGATGTCCTGCAACTTACTGCACACTATATTTTGAGGTATTGCAAAACCCAGTTGCACCAGGTTTCATCTCTCCCCCTCTTGTAACACCCCAGAGTAGTGTTACAACTCTGCGTAACCAGCTCCTATCTGTGTGCTATTCTAAAAAGGTAATTCTGTGCATTGATGTCATCACCAGCATTAATATGTATTATATTCAAGGTTATGCAACTGTTTCCCATGTAATGTACCTGGTGTACCAGCACGTGTCAGTCAATACTATGGCAGATTCAGATGTAGTTTTACCAGAATGGTACGGTCCTTAGTCCATTCTGACCCCCTCTGCTGGAGAGAAGTTAAGTTCTTCCAACTTCCTGCAGTGAGAAGGAAATGACAGTTTAGTCAGAGAGTTGTCCCCTGTACCCCATCCAGGGAGGACATGTGCAGGACAGCAGAGCACCTTCAGCTCTGCTACGCCCTAAAGACTGAGTAATATAGCCTGCAATAAGGCACAACAATACTCTAAAGGGAAGCCAGACTTAAGAAGTAACCTCAGCTTAGAACAGGAATCCTGAAACCTGAATTTCCAAGCATCTGCCAAGTATGAGCAATAAGCTGCACTTGCTGGACACCAAGCTGAAGGATGAACCTAGTTATCTGCATTCAAAGATAAGTTAATAAAACTACGTTGGACCATTCATACAAGTCTGCGCATCATTCCCACCTGACAACCCTCAATTACTACTACTAGTAAATTTATTGCAGACTGAGCCACCGCCTGGGGCCTGTTCGTCTCACGAGGTAGGAACACCGTGACAATCCCACCAAAGACTTAAGTGGCCTAAATACCCCTTGGCACTCCTACCACTGGGACATAAAGGAAAATCACCTTAGAGGGCCCTGGAGGGGGAAAGGGTCGCCCCCGTAGCAACCACGGCACCCCGGTCACTGCAATATTGGCGTCACGAACAGGATCTAATTTTTGTGCTCAGGAAGCCCCCTCTATCTGTAAAACCCCCTACAAGAGACTTTATTGCATGTACTTACTGCTGGAAAGTGTGAGCCTATATTAGTTGCTGCACTGTGGCAAAGAAGGGGTTAATCAGCCATCTTGGATGTGGGCATCAGCTCTGGAGAAGGAAGACATCCACCAAGCAGAGGGGAGGACCCCAAACAGCCCACCTCCACAGAGGAACCAATCTTCCAGCAGGAGGAACAGAAGTACAGAGTACAAGTTCCCAAGAGGACAAAGAAATCAACTGCAACCCATATAGGAAGTGAATCGGCGGCCATTTTGGAAAAGGGAAAATGCAGCTTCTTTTCTTCCCTGGATCCTAAGAAGCGATGTCCAGAGGTCTGAGTGAGTACCACTGGGAAAATAATCTTGCTAAAGACTGTTATAGGCTATAATCTGCTTGCTAGAGCATCATAATCTACAAAATTGAGAAGTTGCAGCAACTCTTAAAGGAGCCACGCACCAATTTTGTTGCTGTTACCCATAGCAACGGGTACTCAAATTGCATTCTAACTGGCACTGAAACCTCTAGTCTGATACAAGGTAGCAAAATCCATGTCTGACAGTGAAGATAGCACCCACTTGGACTGCGGTGATACACCAGCAGCTGCTGCAGCCACATGCATCATGCCTCTGACTATGCCATATTACTTTGGAGCACCTTGGCTCCCACGTTATTCAGGAGAACCCCATTCACTCAGGGAATTCCGTGATAAAATGTTAGCTACCTTTAAGCTATATCCAGTATCTCAGGACCAGAAAGTGGAGATCCTGATTGGCCAGTTACAGGGAGCTGCACTCCGGGAGGTCAAGTCCTGGCCTTGGCCAGAGCGAAAAACAGCTGAGCAGATCCTAGACAGGCTCAGTACCACCTTTGAAACTAGGACTGCCTCTGAACTAAAGATGCGCTTCTTTGGAAAGCGACAGCGGTCAAAGGAGACTTCGAGACACTTTGCTCTGTCCCTGCAAGAAGCTCTGCGCGCAGTTATCCACATAGACCCCCATGAAGCTGAGGGACAAGATCAAACCCTCAGAGAACAGTTTATTTAAGGTGTCTTAGACGAATCCCTCAAACGTCAGCTGAAGATGCTGTCAGCTCAACACCCAGATACCCTGTTCTTAGATTTTAAGGAGCTTGCTATTGGCATTTTGGGAGAAGGTCAGCAGTCTGAACCCCTTGAAGTCAAGATGAAATCACCTGTCATGCGACCTACTGTCTATGGCCAGATAGCTGAACATGGGTCCCAGGCACCTGTCCCAGATGCTGTCGCGGCCCTGACTGCTCAAGTCTCCCTACTAGCTGAGAATATAGAGAGAATGAGGAAGCAGCTGGAGCGATTGGAACATCAGCCCAAGACTGAGAAGGGGAATTCCACTTCACAAGGTCATCTTACACCCGGTCCACGGCAAGAGCGACGTCAGCTGACCAGTAGAGTGTCAAATCCTGGATATCGTGGCTCCAGAAAACGCGTATGCCAGCATTGTCAGAAGCCTGGACACACTGAAAGGGAGTGTTGGCAGTTAAGAGTATCCCCCGAGGCCAAGGACCGCCCCTCAGGAGGAAGAATACCAGGTCCCAACGATCCAGCCTTTATGCCTAAGTATGTGGGCACTCGTCCCATGATTGAAGTTGGCATCAATGGAGTGAAGTTTTCTGCTTTAATTGATACCGGATCTCAAGTAACTACCATCCGGCAAGCAGCGTTCAAAAAATGCCAGAATGGAGCCCAGCTGACACAACCTCCAGAATCCTGGCTCCACATCATAGCCACTAATGGCCAAACAGTACCTATCTTAGGTTATTGGGAACCTACCTTACAGATTGAAGGTACCGAATTCCCACATCAAGGGGTAGTCGTGATTCAGGTTCCAGAAGATGACAATTGCCCTGTTGTCCTGGGGATGAATGTACTTGGCAACTGCTACACGGAAGAGCTGGAAGCTCTGAAGAAAGCTCTAGTAACTGCACCCTCTGTAACGCAACATGCCATAAACCAGACCATCCAGGTGCTAGCTGCCCAACAAAAATTTGGCTACCGCCAGGGTGAAATATGCCGTGTTTGCATCAAGGATGCTCAACCTATCAAACTCCGACCTGGAGCAGAGACTCTGATATGGTGCAAGGCCTGCATCGGTGTCCGAGGTCAGGATTACCTGGCCCTCGTGGAACCCTTGCATCTACAAGATCATCCTCTAGTCCTAGCCGCTAGGAGCTTGGTCACTGTGTCAAATGGGAATGTACCCATACGCTTGGTCAATCTAAGTGACGAAATCATAGACTTAAAAAAGTTCTATCCAGTGGCAAGTCTATATCACGTTCGTCTACAAGACATCCTGGATCCCCCTACTGCTGCTGCACAACAATCGCTTCAAACAGCGGAGGCAGCCAAAGATCCGCTTGAGAACCCCTGGTCACAACCTTTGCTGAACAGATCAAAGGTGTATTGGACCTAGTCAAGGAAAACCACCAAGTCTTCAGTAAACACCCCCTGGACTATGGTCAAACCAGCCTCATAAAGTATAGTATTCCAACCGGCACTCATCCTCCAATCAAAGAGAGATATAGGCCAGTGCCTCCTGCCATGTACCAGCAGGTGAAGAAGATGGTTCAGGATATGAAGACGGCTAACGTCATCCAAGATAGTCACAGCCCCTGGGCTGCCCCTTTGGTCCTTGTAAAAAAGAGACGGAACCATCCGTTTCTGTGTGGACTACCGCAAGATCAACAACGTTACACACAAGGATGCGTACCCACTGCCACGAATTGAGGAGTCTTTAGCAGCCCTGGGATCTGCTGCTTATTTTTCAACCCTGGATCTAACCAGTGGATACTGGCAAGTTCCCATGGCGCCAGAAGATAAAGAAAAAACTGCTTTCACTACCCCAATGGGTCTGTTCGAGTTCAACTACATGCCATTCGGATTATGTAACGCCCCTGGAACATTTCAGAGACTCATGGAGAGATGTCTTGGACATAAACACTTTGAGACTGTATTGCTGTACTTGGATGATGTGATTGTCTACTCCAAGACCTATGAAGAACATTTATAGCACTTGGCAGAGGTGTTCCAGACTCTGGCCCATTATGGATTGAAAGTAAAGCCTTCAAAATGCCACTTACTGAAGCCCCAAGTGAAATATCTGGGACATGTCATGAGTGCGAAGGGTGTGAAACCAGACCCCGACAAGATAGCTGCAGTACAAAGCTGGCCATCTCCTAAGACAGTCAAAGAAGTCAAGAGCTTTCTTGGATTTGCAAGTTACTACCGGAGATTTATCCCTCACTTCGCTCAAATTGCGGAGCCTATCCAGGAGCTTTTGAGGGGTCATCCTAAAGGCTCTCAGAATGCTAAGATACTGGTAGAGTGGAATGAAGAGAGAGAAGCCGCTTTCCAACTGTTAAAAGAAAAACTCACAGAGCCACCAGTTCTGGGCTACCCTGACTATAGCCTGCCATTCTGCCTCTATACTGACGCAAGTAAGAAAGGTTTAGGAGCTGTACTATCTCAGACACAAGCCAGAACTGAAAGAGTCATTGCCTATGCCAGTAGGTCTTTACGAGAACCAGAGCGGAATGACCAGAATTATAGCTCTTTCAAGTTGGAATTCTTAGCCTTGGTATGGGCTGTAACCGAGAAATTTAAGGATTATCTGGTAGCCACGCCTTTCACTGTCTACACCGATAATAATCCACTGGCTCACTTAAACACTGCATGTCTAGGAGCTCTAGAGCAAAGATGGGCCTCTAGATTGGCAAACTTCAACTTCACCATCAAATATCGGACTGGCAAAGCTAATGATAATGCTGACGCCTTATCCAGACTACCTGCTCAAAAAGAACTAATTTGCAAAGATGAACAATGGGAAGATGTGGAAATGCCTATATTCTACTCCCGATTTGCCAGGCAGGAAGCCCTGCACACTGGACACGAAGCCTCCAAAGCCACTAATTCTCCAAAGACCGGTGATTCCTCACCTCCAGTTGAGAAAGAGCTCTGGCTCAAACTACAAGCCGAGAGTAGAGTCATCGGAGAACTGTTGGATTACTTTTCCAGTGGGCGCATCCCGGAGAGAATCCGTCAGCGGAGAGCTGATCCGGAGCTAGTTCGCCTCTGGCGACAACGGAAACTGCTCTTCCTACAAAGAGATCTGCTCCTCAGGAGAACACTTGATCCAGTCACCTGTGAGCGCCTCCATCAGATAGTAGTGCCTCAAAGAGATGCTAAGATGGTAATGGACATGTACCATAACAGGTCTGGTCATTTTGGGACCCAAAAGACGGAAGCCACCATCAGACGGCGTTTCTACTGGACTGGCATGAGAAGTGATATTGAAGCCTGGTGCCGGGATTGTCCCACCTGTGCTGTAGCCCGAGGAGAAAGGCAAGACCAGCGAGCACCCCTTCATCCAATAGTGAGTAGGAGTCCTCTGGAAATTGTGGCTATCGACCCACGTGGAACCCAGCAGATCTGGATATAACTACGCAATGACAATCATCGACCACTACACCAAGTTCGTCGTGGCCATACCTATAAAGGACTTAACTGCTAAAACTACAGCAGCTGCCATGTGGAAAAGCTTCATTCTACCTTATGGGTCTCCAGATAAAATACTCACTGATCAAGGATCCGCATTTGAGTCTCAATTGTTCTATGAACTTTGTGCCTTTTACAACTGCAAAAAACTAAGGACCACTGCGTATCACCCGCAAGGAAATGGTCTGTGCGAAAAGATGAACCAGACATTAATCAATATGCTCAAGGCTATGCCGCCTCACAAGAGGGCAGAGTGGCCGTTACTTCTCCCTGAACTAGTGTACCTGTACAATAACACAATTCATTGCTCCACCGGGTACACCCCATACTATCTCATGTTTGGAAGACAGGGTCGTTTACCTGCCGACCACGCCCTCGATGTCCCCGTGCCGGACTCTGAACCACTCCTTCCTCAATCTGAGTGGGTAAAAGAGCATCAGAGACGTCTAGAAGATGCCAGAGAAATTGTGGAATCTAAAATAGAGAAGGCTCAGCAGAAACAAAAACAGGATTTTGATCTACATGCTCATGCTGAACCTTTACAACCAGGAGACCAGGTCTGGCTCAAAAACAATCACCCAGTAAGCAAGCTGGATAGTCGCTGGGAATGCGAGCCATATACAGTAGTTGCTGTCCCCTCGTCGGAAGTCTATGAAATCCAGAGAGAGGGTAAAGGTATTCAGCGAGTACATCGCAACAGACTCAAGAAATGCCTCCAGGAACCTGTTCAGGAGCAACCAGAAGTGGATGAGTCACCTGAGCTACCTTTATCTCTAGAAACCGAGCCGGAAACAGAATGGCCTTCCATGCTTGACCCCCTTCAGTGGTTTCGTCAACCTCAAATCCGTATCCTAATGCCAGTTTCGGAGACCACTGCACCTACAGAGCCAAGGCTGGTTACTGATCCTTTCTCACAAGTTCCGGACTCTACCTCCGTCCCCGGAGACTCTGAACTACCTCGTCGGAGATCCCAACGGAACACTAGAGGTCAGCTGCCTGTTCGTTATAGGGACTTTCAGCTACAGCAGCGACCAAGACGAAGACTCCCAGCCATTCCTGTGGGAGACCTCAGATTATGAGGAATACAACCTATTTGAGTTGTCTTCTATCTCATTTGGATTACAAATGACTTTTTCTTCAATTGTTCCAATTTTTGTGCAACGTTACAAGCCAGCACCCAAAGAATAGACTCAAAAGTATACCTGAGCTCTTTGTGATTTCTACTGTTACATTTTTGCAGTAATGTTTTATATTTCAGCAATGTTCATAATTGTTTTGCCCATTTTATGGACTCTTTTTGAATACAACAATGTGACCTCATATGCACTTTTTGAATGGACTTGGAATTTTATATTGTTAGCCAGATAGCACCTTGCTTTATTGCTCATATGGACTGCCTCTGAGGACTCAAAAGTATTTCTGGTCCCACTTTACCTTGTGGTAGTTTAGAAAGAGTAGGCGTTTTATGGTATTTGCATATGTCCTTAACCTTTTTCTCTCCACAGAATTGGGAAAGGGAAGGAGTCAGTATGTTCTGTGCTTTGGTTCATGTGCTGTCGCTACACAGGGAGGACCAAGTGGTAGAGTCACAAGCAGATCTAACAACGTAAAGGGTAACCCCGCTGCTAAAAACATGAGTTAAGAGGGAGTAGCCCTCATGGAACTATGGAAGGTGGGCTGGTCCCTCCTCCTAGTTCAAAATGTCCTAAGACATGGTGCACCTGTCTTAGGGAAATAAGTTTAGCTACCTATGCAGTCATCAAGGTGACAAAGCGTAAAGCATTATAAGGCCTTGGTGCTCGGAAGGGATTACAGAATGAAGCCACCCTTCTATTTATGGGCTTTCATTGCAAAATGGTGGGATTACAGAGTAAAGACACCCCCATGCTTCCTTTGGTATTCGTGGCCAGAATATTTAAAAGAAAGCCAGGAATGATCGCTTGGTGCAGACTTTTTGGTTCACTGGTTATACCGAGAGGGAAACTGTGATTGGACACCCTACTCACAAGGGCAGGAACCTATTGGTAGCTTTATGTCAGTCTTCCAGATACGTAATGCAGCACTTTAATTTCCCTTGGGCACCCTACGAGCACCTCCTAAGCACAAGCCGAGGACGGCTTAACTTTAAGTAAGGGGGAATGTAACACCCCAGAGTAGTGTTACAACTCTGCGTAACCAGCTCCTATCTGTGTGCTATTCTAAAAAGGTAATTCTGTGCATTGATGTCATCACCAGCATTAATATGTATTATATTCAATGTTATGCAACTGTTTCCCATGTAATGTACCTGGTGTTCCAGCACGTGTCAGTCAATACTATGGCAGATTCAGATGTAGTTTTACCAGAATGGTACGGTCCTTAGTCCATTCTGACCCCCTCTGCTGGAGAGAAGTTAAGTTCTTCCAACTTCCTGCAGTGAGAAGGAAATGACAGTTTAGTCAGAGAGTTGTCCCCTGTACCCCATCCAGGGAGGACATGTGCAGGACAGCAGAGCACCTTCAGCTCTGCTGCGCCCTAAAGATTGAGTAATATAGCCTGCAATAAGGCACAACAATACTCTAAAGGGAAGCCAGACTTAAGAAGTAACCTCAGCTTAGAACAGGAATCCTGAAACCTGAATTTCCAAGCATCTGCCAAGTATGAGTAATAAGCTGCACTTGCTGGACACCAAGCTGAAGGATGAACCTAGTTATCTGCATTCAAAGATAAGTTAATAAAACTACGTTGGACCATTCATACAAGTCTGCGCATCATTCCCACCTGACGACCCTCAATTACTACTACTAGTAAATTTATTGCAACCGGAGCCAGCACCTGGGGCCTGTTCGTCTCACGAGGTAGGAACACCGTGACAATCCCACCAAAGACTTAAGTGGCCTAAATACCCCTTGGCACTCCTACCACTGGGACATAAAGGAAAATCACCTTAGAGGGCCCTGGAGGGGGAAAGGGTCGCCCCCGTAGCAACCACGGCACCCCGGTCACTGCACTCTACAGTTATCCACACCTAAGGGAATATAGATGGCGGTAAGACATGACTGCATGATCAGGCTGCATCAGTTGTATACTCTTCATGTAAAAGGGTCCACCAGGATGATACAGATGGTGCAATAACCACAGATTTTTAGTGAAAAGGGGAGCTACCAAACAGTGTGGACCTCAAGCCATGGCTGGGTATCTTGCCCTTGCCAAGAGGAGAATTGCTTTTGGAGGTAGTACTACCTGTCCCCCACCAGTCTATGTAGCCAAATTTCAGAACAGATAACCCCTATGTCTACATTTTTCAGCCAGTTTCCTTGATAGATATATTTTATGGCCACTCATGTTTAGTCCAAGAGTCTCCAGCCCATTGACCTGTTTCTTGGAGGCTGAATCAAGCTTATTGTTACTTCTGCACTTGCAGCAAGTGCCTCTGGTGGAACACGCAGTCACCTCCTCTTCCTATTTTCTCCTTTTGGTACAGTATCACCACCCCATACTTGGTAGCCCCTTGGTAGCCTCTACACTAGAGATGAGCGAATCTATTCGCCACTTCGTAGATTCGTATCGAATCTTACAAATTTTCTACTCTGAAGCGAATCCGGATTTTTTTAGATTCGCTCCGTTCGAATCTTAAATGTTCTTAAACCTTTGTACGCATACGCTACGTACTTGTCTGATGAATTGTACGCTAATGCTACGTATAAGTTAATTTATACGCTGCTGCGTACGAATTCAGTTAATTAGCAAACTTTTACTGTAAGTTTGTTATTCGTGTGAAAAATAGGCGGCAAAAAGCCTGCGAAGAAAGCGGTCACCTGACCTAGTGGGAAGGGCTTGCTCTGATTGGCCCATAGGCTCAGTAAGCCAGCGACATCAGTTGTGCTGCGACTGTTGAAATGAGCAAAAGCACTGTGAAGTTGTGAAAGACAGAGAACTGTTTTCTGGAAATTGTGGTGTTGTTCTGGGAATCCATAATAATACACATATCAGGGCTAGTGCAGGGCAAGTGCAGGGCTAGTAATATTAATCAGGCAGAGAGAGAGACAGGAGAGAGAAAAAGACCTGCAGGACCACAGTCAAGTGAAAATGTCTGGCACGGAAAAGCAAAAGGCGTCCACTTCTAGCCAGAACTCGAGCTCCAAAAAAAGAAGGAGAAGGTGGCACAGGGCAGCAGTGCCAAAGGACACGTAGCCGCAGCTTCTACCGGTAGAATTCGTAATAGTTGGCCACAAGCCTCGGATCACCTGCTGCACTCCTTCTTCTGCTGGTTCGGGTGGCGGTGTGTGCCATTGTAATCCTGCCGGTCGTGCGTGCCTGCGTATTACAGAATCGCTAGACAATAGTACACTGAGCATTTGTACGCAATTTGTACACTCATGCGTACGTGTTCACATAAGTAGCGTACCTTTAACAACTGTACGTTCGTTAGTAGTGCGCTAATGTTCGCAGAACACCACATAATAACGAATGATTTGTACGCAGCTTCGACCGAATAGCTTCGTATTAAGTACGAATCTTTTAAAAAATTCGACGAACATTCGGCGAAGCGAATTTTAGATAATTCGCTCATCTCTACTCTGCACCCATGCCAGACTCTTTCTACTCTGACTTGATGCAAGGAAATTCTAATTCCTGCCAACCACTGAATAGAGCAGAGAGAGATATTATGTCCAACAATTGCTTAGATCTTATAGATCAAGGTTCAGCTGGACAGAAAAAAAAAAAACAACTCAACCACAGGTGGACATGTTGTCTGTGTAGTCAGATGACATGCACAGGAACCAGGTGTTAAGGGGTGCCCTTCCCAACTGTAGAGCAGTAGCAGAAGTAACCAGGCTGCACAGCTAAGCTGAAAGTGGTTGGCTTTGCCGGCCAACCGAGGCAAAGCTTAGCGGTTTACAGTGGCAGAGCTTTGCGGTGTGATGGGGCGGGGCTTTGCAGTGTGATGGGGCGGAGCTTAACAGTGTGATGGGGGCCTCCAGACATAACTTTGCTTGAGGCCCAGAAATGTCAAACCCTCCCCTGTGGATACAGATAGGTCTATGTTTGAGCTGCATACACAGAACAGTAGGCTGTTGGCAAAATTGCTTCAATTTTTGTTTTAGATCCAGAGCAATAAAACAAGTTGGTTGCAAAAGTGTTTACACCTTTTCAGTATTACATACAGTTTTTATTCCATGGCAGGAACTTTCAGGTCTCACACAGTTGACATGTTGGTTTTCTGTTTTTCCAATGTGTTTTTACTTCTGTTTTTTTTTTAACTTTAACAAATACTAAATTCTTCATCTGGAGATGAATCATGGTCAATTAACAGGAACAATTCTAATTAACCGGCATAATTATAAAACTAATAACATCGAACATTATTGTTCAGCGCGGCAGCGTTAGCTTTTAGAGAGGCGCATCAAGTCTCCATTTAGCGAGATGCGCTGCAGATCATTTATACTCGGTTGCCGTGGCGACCACATCGACAATCGAAGGCCCTGGATTGTAGTGCTGTACAGCGCTATAAATTATGCCACTAGAAGTAATTGTAATGTCGGTATAATCTCCTTTTAATTATCCGTTAATGAAAATTACATTCATTTAGGGAGAAAAAAATAAATAAAAAAACATTACTTCTCCAATTTTTAGTCACCTGCTCAAGTCTTGATGTCTGGATTTTCTTCCCCGTAGGGCAGAGCTCTGGAATTTGAAGTTAATGGTTTTAGGAAAGTTTTGATATGAACATTCTACTTTACTACTTTGCTGTATTGTAGCATGACCACCAAAGACTTAGAGCAGGAAGGGGACCTTTGGCCGAACATCAAAGTGGCCACTTGGGTGAGGGACATTTTGGTTCTGGGCCTTTACAGTACTACTTTGGCTAAGGTAGACATTTGGTCATGGTTGGATCATGGGAAGATCAAGAGAAGCAGAACCAGAGGTCTGTACCACCCACTTACCTCAAGGAGTTTGTAGCCTTCATGTTGCCTTTCTCTTCCCTTATTTGCAAATGTGGAGGTCCCTATAGAGATGGAGGCTTGTGTAGGTACACATTTCTTTTTAAGTATTAAGTATTCTTCCAGAGAACCCAAGGACAATCTAATATGAACGAGAGAAGCTTCACTGCCCACCATGTTTGCAGTTTGGGAAAAAGGGCACCATGTTGGATTTTAACATACCAGGAGGTAAGCAGGGCCAGAGGTACTGGACCAAAGATGAACACAGCAAGTAAGCCAAGGATGGAGAAAGCTAATTTGAGCTCCTATACTTCATGGACTTTTCATTGGCTTACCTGCTATGTTCATCTTTGGTCCAGTACCTCTGGCCCTGCTTACCTCCTGGTATATTAAAATCCAACATGGTGCCCTTTTTCCCAAACTGAAAACATGGTGGGCAGTGAAGCTTCTCTCGTTCACATTAGATTGTCCTTGGGTTCTCTGGAAGAATACTTATTTGCGGAGCTTAAAAATGAAAAAAAGAAACCAATGCTGATCAGCACCCCAACCCCCCCCCCCCTTCCCGTGTTCTTAAAGGGGTTCTCCTGGAATTAAGAAAATGAAAATACTTCAATATTATTTTGTGTTAGATACATTCCTAAATACCTTTCATTATTTATAATGGCTCATTTTGTCTGGGGAACAATTATTAGGAGAAATAAAATGGCCGCCGTCCTATTAGTACACACAAAACCTGTCCTGATCACACAGGAGGTAAAGAGCTGCCTCATACTCCTCTCTGCTCTGCTTGTCAGGGATTATGATCCTGAATACAGTTTAATATGATCTTCAGCCGATTCGCTATGAGTTCATGAGGAGACATGAAGTACTTTTTTCTTAATTTCTGAAGAACCCCTTTAGCTTCCCAGTCCCAGGTCAACACTCCGGAAATGCCATAAAAAAGGTCACGGCTAACACCATTGTTTGGCTCTGCAAGCCTTTCGTGGCATTCCGGCGGGTCCAGCCAGGGCTAGGAAGTAAAGAGCAGTGCAGTAGTGGCAGTGCTGGTGGATTCGTGAGGGTATAACCTATATATTTTTTTAATATTGCCCTAGAAAACCACTTTAAGTTAGATAGTTGTTGTATGACACTGTTACTGGGGGTCGAACTTCTGGGTCCCAATGAAAAAATCTGTAACAAGGCCACCAACCTACCATGTGCAATTTATAACCCTATGGGTCATTTATCAAATTGGTGTAAAGTAGAACTGTCTTAGTTGCCCATAGAAACCAATCAGATTCATTTTCCAAAGGAGCTATCAAAAATGAAAGGTGGAATCTGATTGGTCGCTATGGGCAACTAAGCCAGTTCTACTTTACACCAGTTTGATAAATGACCCCCTAGTGTCAGTGTAGACTTCAAGCCCACTTAGCCACCAGGGCCCAAGTATAAATGCTGCCTCTGCCCAGTCTTTGGTTAGAACTCTGGCTGGACACACTGAGTAATAGGCCTCTACCAACCTTCAACCAGCCCATGGCATGGAGGACATTTGTTTTTTAGTGGTTGGGTGGGCCCAGGTGGCCAAAGATGTGGACCGCTGGGTTCAATTGTAATGGCTGGTCAGGACTCCATAAGGGAGATTTATCAAAACTGGTGTAAAGGAAAAGTGGCTTAGTTGCCCCTAGCAACCAATCAGATTCCACCTTTCATTTTCCAGAGCTCTTTTGGAAAATGAAAGGTGGAATCTGATTGGTTACTATGGGCAGCTTTATTTTTACTATGGGGCCCTCACTCCATTTTGAATGCTTTTTGTATTTTGACTTGAAATTACTAAATTATAGAAATGTAGCATTTGTGTCCCCGGAAATTAATAAAAAAAAAAAAAATAAGAAAAGAAATTGAGAGAATGAGTTTCCTCAGAGAATCCATATTGGAAGGCTAATTAAAATAATTATGCTATCGTATAATACATAAACCTGAGGAGCAGTTTCATCAGATACATAATGAGCTGAAGAAAAACTCAAGAGCCACAACCAGCAGACTCCCATTACCGAGAAGTAATTGTCAAGCAGCTGCGCTGGAATATAACCACCGACCATGGGAAGAACACGCCGTTGGTTGTCATGTCGATGTTGGTTCCTATGTACAAAAGAATTGGATAAACATGGATGTGAATGGGACTGAGCTGAGCTAGAATATGCCATCAAAGTCAGATAGGCACAGTTCCTGTCTCTAAAATAAAGGGGTGTATGCGCGATGTGCTCTCCATTCATTTCTATGGGACCTTCGAAAAAAGCAGAGCGAGCGTTGTCAGCTATTTTTGGAAGTCCCTTAGAAATTAATGGAGAATTCACCATGCAAGCGTGGCCACCACTCTCTTCACTTCAATTGGACTTGAAAGTGGGTCCAATTCTTGAGATAGGGGCTGGTCCCAGAAGTGGCATTGGTGGCATATCCTAGCGATACACCGAAGTTTCAGATGATACAACCCAGGAGCAGGGCCCTCTTCTATGATCCAGAGGAGAGAAGCCAAAAGCTTCCCCTCTGTTGGATTTGAGGTGACCATGTATTGCAAGGCTGGCCGGTGACACTGACATAATCAGCCAGACCCACAATGATTAGTGGTTTTTCACAGCACCCCCAATAGGAAACTGGTTGTCTGTGATGAGACAGTCCCTTTAAGAACCATTGATGGGCCAGTAAGATCTATAAGTGAAGACATATTGACCCCGTTGGTACCAGATACTTTTTTTACTTTTCCATTAATATCGCCGTATGAGGGCTTGGTTTTTCACTGACCATATCTTGTATTGATAAAAGGGAAAGAAATGCATTGTGGGGTGAAATTGGAAAAAAAAAACTTCGGCAAACTAAAAATGAAATGACGACCTTAGGGCTCATTCAGATGACTGTATCTCTGTCTGCAAATTGCGGATCCGCGAACCACAGATTCCGGCAGTATGCGTTCCGTTTTGCGGAACGGAACGGCCAGCTCTATGATAGAAATGCCTATTCTTGTCTGCAATCACGGACAGGAATAGGATATGTTCCATCTTTTTTTGGGGAGGGGCCACGGAACGGAAGTAAGGGTTCATTCACACGAACGTATTTTCTTTCCGTGTCTGTTCCGGGTTTTTTTGCGGACCGTATGCGGAAAAACAGAAGGTATTCCGTGTGCATTCTGTTTCTGTATTTCCGTTCCGCAAAAATATAGAACATGTCCTATTATTGTCCGCATTACGGGCAAGGATAGGACTTTTCTATTAGGGGCCGGCTGTTCCGTTCCGCAAAATACGGAATGCGCACGGACGTCATCCGTATTTTTTGTGGATCCGTTTTTGCGAACCGCAAAATACATACGGTCATGTGAACAAGCCCTAAGGATGCGGACAACACATGCTGTGCCGTCTGCATCTTTTGTGGACACATTGAAAAGAATGGGTCCGCATTCTGCAGGTCAGTCTGATTGTGGTGAAGTCAAATCTATATAGTATATACTTAAAAAATACAAAATAAAAACCTTCTTTCCTAATATTTTCTTGCATCGCTATATTCTGACACCTTTACTTTTTATTTATATTTCTGTCTACAGAGCTATTTAGGGCTTGTTTATTGCAGGGCAAGCTGTAGCTGTAGTTTTTATTGGTACTATTTTTGTGGCATATATGACTTTTGATCACTTTTTATAATTTTTTTTTTTTTCCCCGGATGGCTAGGTGGCTAAAAAATGTCTATTCGGCCATTCTGATTTTATTTATTTTTTTCGTTACAGCATTCACTGTGTAGGATCTGTACATTTATATGTTAATAGTTCTGAATTTTTGGACACATTGATACCTAAGATGTTTTATTTTTTATTGTTTATTTTTATAGGGCAAAATTGAGAAAGGAGTAATTAGAATTTTTCCTTTTTAAAAAAAATATATTTTCAAAAGCATTCTTTAACTTTGTTTTATATCGCTAATGCCATAATTGGCAACAGCATACTTATCAACAGTGTACTAGTAAATTTGGGGCATGTCATGCCACCGTTCCGATGCTGCCACTCACCTGCTGCCTCTACTGTCATTCCTACAATGGGGCTTCGTGGCCTACTGATATGTACATATTACATGTTTAAAAGGATATGCAGCCACTGGGCCTTGCTATCATGCTGGTGTTGGGTTCTGCTACTACTGTGATCGGCCACCATCTTTTGCTGTATGCCTCTGCTGCTGCCCCCCACACTCTGTCATGGGGCTACTATTGTCACTAGTACTGCCACTGCTGCTGCTGCCACCCTCCCCGCTGTGTCATGAGGCTACTACTTTATACTACTGTTTATGAAATAAATTAGGTACTTGGTCAGCACACTGGGATCGGGCCCCCAGTTGGTTAGAAGTACTGCGTTATGCAGCTGTAACTTCTGTGCCTTCACACTGAGATTGGGCCACCAAGTTTCACATACCTGATTTATAGCAATTTGTGACAAATTAATTTGTCGTAATTTCTTGTCAAACTTCGGAAAAACTGCCAAATCCAATTTTTCAAAACTTCGCTCATCTCTACTATCAACCATTCACTTGTTATTTGATACAGGATTGCTATTCATGAGATTTTTTTATCCAATTAATTAATACATTAAAATTAGCATGTGTTTATATTAATACTTATAGAGCTAGTGAATGTACCCTATTTTTCGCACTATAAGATCCAATTTTCATCTGCAGATCCCCCATAACAGTGTGTCATTCACAGATCCCCCATAATAGTGTATCATCCACAGATCCCCCATAGCAGTGTCATCTACAGATCCTCCATAACAGTGTCATCCACAGATCCCCTATAACAGTGTCATCCACAGATCCCCATAACGATGTGTCATCCACAGATCCCCCATAACAATGTGTCATTTACAGTCTCCCATAACAGTGTCATCTACAGATCCTCCATAACAGTGTCATCCACAGATCCCCTATAACAGTGTCATCCACAGATCCCCCATAACAATGTGTCATTTACAGTCTCCCATAACAGTGTCATCTACAGATCCTCCATAACAGTGTCATCCACAGATCCCCTATAACAGTGTCATCCACAGATCCCCCATAACAATGTGTCATTTACAGTCTCCCATAACAGTGTGTCATCCACAGATCCCCCATAACAGTGTGTCATCCACAGATCCCCCATAACAGTGTCATCCACAGATCCACTATAACAGTGTCATCCACAGATCCCCCATAACAGTGTGTCATCCACAGATCCCTCATAACAGTGTCATCCACAGATCCCCCATAACAGTGTCATCCACAGATCCCCCATAACAGTGTGTCACCTACAAATCCTCCATAACAGTGTGTCTGTCAGCTACAGATCCCTCGTAGCGGTGTGTCAGCTGCACATTATTTTCTTCAATCTGAAACCTAGGTGCATCTTATAGTGTGAAAATATAGTATACAAGTGCTATGAGCAGTTTAGAAGGGTCAAAACGGCTGACAGACTCCCTTGATGCCCCTGAGGGGCTTCTAAAAAAAAGGTGGTGTGTAAGACTAAGGATTCATACCCATGTGGCTTTTGCCCTTGAACATTTGCAGCTTTTTGGAGCAATTGTACTATTTTCCTCCTTCTCCTTTGTCCAGACGCCCTGGACACGTTATGACACATTCTTTGCATTCCTATTATATTTATATTTCCGATTTTTATTCCGATTTACCACTCTTGGCGTGCGGCCTGCAGACAGGATCCCTCCGGAATGCCAAACATGATAATAATGTTCCAGAGATTCCTGTTTTTACAGTGTGTTATGCTGAAGCACCGGTGAAAGAAATAAGTGGGGTCTGTGTTTTTTTCTGATAAATATTATAATCTACAGCAAAAAGAAAAATACCCCGGGCCACTCTCTTCTCCAAACTATTGCACAATAAAAGGACCTAACCTCCAAATCATAAAGATGTTACTAAGGGACAGACGAGGACAGTGAGTCCCTGAACCCAGCCCTCTTTCCCTACATACTTGCAGTGTAAGCCCTAAATGGCAGAACCGCAACTGGACGACAGTCCCTACGCTAGTATAGGTGCAGAACAAAAAAGACACACAACATGGAAAACACAAAGCAGAGTTGTACAAAATGGGTCAGACCAGATGGGCTACGCAGTACCAAAACGTGAGACAGAGGGTGGTCAGAAGCCAAGGTCAGAACCAGATGGACTACTCACTACCAAAACATTAGACAGAGAGTGGTCAGAAGACAAGCCAAGGTCAGAACCAGATGGACTGCGCACTACCAAAACATGAGAATGAGAGTGGTCAGAAGAGAAGCTGGGGTCAGGAATATAGAAACCAGGAACAAGGGAACAGCTAGAGCCAACAAAGACTATGACTGACACTGGTACACAAGGGAGAATTTAAATAGAGTGCCAGGTCCCTGGACCAGAATCTGGGGGTCCAATAGGTCAGACACTAAACAAAATACAGTGGGGAAAAAAATATTTTGTCAGCCACCAATTGTGCAAGTTCTCCCACTTAAAGGGGTTCTCTGGGAATTAAGAAAATTAAAATACTTAAATATTTCTTTATTATAAATATATTCTTAAATACCTTTCATTATTTATAATGGCTTGTTTTGTCTGGGGAGCAATCATTAGGGGAAACAAAATGGCCGCTGTCCCATTAGTTCACACAAAATCTGTTCTGATCACACAGGAGGACAAGTTACTTTACAACACTGAGGTAAAGAGCTGCCTCATCCTCCTCTCTGCTCTGCTTGTCAGGGATTAAGATCCTGAATACAAATGATAAAATTTTTAGCTGAATCTCTGGGAAATTTAGTTAATGATGAGACATAAAGTAGAGAGAGAACGGACAGGACAGACTGTGGTAATGTGTTGCTATGGTAAAGGAGACTGCATACAAGTGCTGCTGCTCATTAGACACACCCCCACCATCCTCTTATGTCTCCTCATCTTCTTCATTCCCACAGAGATTCACCTGTATTCAGGATCATGATTCCTGACAAGCAGAGCAGAGAGGAGGAGGCAGCTCTATAGTTCAGTATTGTGAAGTAACTTGTCCTCCTGTGTGATTAGGACAGGTTTTGTGTGTACTGATAGGACGGCGGCCATTTTATTTCTCCTAATGATTGCTCCCTAGACAAAACGAGCCAATATAAGTAATGAAAGGTATTTGTGAATATATTTATTATAAAATAATATTTAAGTATTTTCATTTTTTTAATTCCTGGAGAACTACTTTAATAAGATGAGAAAGCCTGTAATTGACATCATAGGTAGACGTCAACTATGAGAGACGAAATGGATTTTCTGGATTTGTTTTCTCATTTTGTCTCTCATAGTTGAGGTCTACCTATGATGACAATTACAGGCCTCTCTCATCTTTTTAAGTGGGAGAACGTGCACAATTGGTGGCTGACTAAATACTTTTTTTCCCCACTGTAGTTAACTGGACAGATGGACTGTCATTCAGTCCACTGCCTATCTCCACCAGCACACTCACACTGGCTGCTAAGGATGCGGGGGCTCGGCAGCATATCTCACGCTGGCGACCGCACCGAAGCTGAGGATCGTGCCACTGGAGCCCGGGCAGGTAAATTCCTTACAATACTTAAAGAGGTTGTCCCACAAAAAATATTCTACAGTTTACAAACCAGCACCTGGATCTAAATACTTTTGTAATCGCATGCAATAAAAAATTTAGCATAGGGACTGAGTTATTCAATGTAATTAGAATTTTGTGAAAGTTAATCAATAAAATGCATCTATATAGCGCCACCTGCTGTTCTTTCTCCTGTTTCTTTGTCCTGCTCACTGAGATGGCCGAACACACGCTCAGTTCCATTCTTCAACTGCCTCCTGAGCTGTGATAAGGAGAGAGCTGCAGCAGAATAGACACTCCCCCTGAGCTGCCAGCTTTATATGCTGTAAATCCACATTAGCAGAGCAATGAATGGATCCATGGGACCATAGTACACGGCTGGTTCTAGCTTTGTGAGAAAGAGATTGTCATGTGCTATATGATGTCTGATTTTCATTTTTTACACTAGTCATGGGATAACCCCTTTAAGTTTTAAAATATTTTTGAATACTTTTCACATTAATTAATTTGATTTACTTTGGCGGTAGATCTCTATGGAATTGCCACATCCTTTTAAATAGAAAAGGTAAGCAGTCTGGAACTTAAGATGTGGAGTGACATCAGCAGCTCTTCCCAGATAACCCTGCTCCTTCACTCTCTGACATCACCAGTCCTTCCCCACTTCCTCCCTCTGTAACATCACCATAACACCCCCTCCTTCTTCAGTTTGCACATTCTTTCCAAAATTTGAAAGCCTTTTTGTGGGACATTTAGGTCTGGTTTGTTTCTCCTCATTGGAGCCCTAGTTCTCAGTCTATTCCAGGTGCTCACCTCCCACTGTCTCTAGGTCCATCTTTTTAGGGCCGCCTCTTGCTCCTCTGCCATAGTCTTTGTGTTCCCAGCATTCCTTCCTACGCTCCAGCCTCAGGATACTGGGTCACCTCCTCTCTGCCAGATCATTTTTAGATAGGTCACCTGTTACTCCCGTTCTCCATAGGTAGGGTGGCCATCCGTCCGGTTTTTGGCCGGACAGTCCGGTTTTTGGCCGGACAGTCCGGTTTTTGGCCGGACAGTCCGGTTTTTGGACTCCTGGTCCTCCGTCCGGCTAAAGGGGCGCAGGAAGCAATGAGCGCTTCCATCAATACAGATGGAAGCGCTCATTGTATGTGGAGTGTCAGCTCCAGTATGTTATTGTATGTGGAGTGTCAGCTCCAGCCCCAGCACAGCTCAGCTTAAGGTTTTCCTCTTTTTTTTTTTCTTTTGCCAGGCACTTCCTGGACAAGGGGCGTGGTTTAGCAGATTTGGGGGGGCGTGGTTTAGCAGATTGGGGTGTGGTTTAACATGTTGGGTGTGTGGCCGAAAATGTCCTCCTTTTTGAGATGAAGCCGGTGGCCACCCTATCCATAGGGCCCTTCCCTATTGTCCTGTGCCTGAGCGATACATCTATTTTGGTTCCTATATCTTGCTATGGTATTTTTAGGTGTTGTTTTATAATTTGGTTCATCCTGTGACCTAGCTACTTGTCTTCTGCCCATCCTGACCTTCCACTTGGTTTCTGTGCTGCCTGACCTCCGCCTGCCCTGACTTCTGCTTACCTGCCTATGAGTTCTGCTTAATAATGTGCTGCATCCTGGTGGCACATTAGCTATTGCTTACTAAGACTACATGGATGGCTGTCACCTGGGGGTTCCCTGCACAGAAGTGAATACTAAGTGACTCCATTACCAGGTTTAACCCCTAAATTAAATTTGTTGCAACATAGTGGGGCCCCAATCACTTGGTAAGACTATGACACTCCACTAACCCCTTTTGCCTACCCCGTAGCCTACCCCGAGCATTGAGGCTATCATCGTTACGGAAGCCTTGAGCAGCCCTCGCCTCTGTCCAGTCATTACCCAATGAAGGACTGTTAGAGAAATTTCATCCTTTTGTTACAAAGTATGCATAGATATGATCAATGTAACAAGGGGAAGTTCATTACGCAATTTAACCCATTGTAAACAGGAACAGATGTACTAAACGTAGCAGCATGCTGTAGGATGAGGATTATAATTGCACTATTGATCCAAGTGCAGTAGTTTACAAGACACAATCTGGAGTTATCGGGTTCCAGATACTAGAGGCCTATCATTACAAGAGTGAGGCGCGCTAATTAATAGTGTGAAACAGGTTTTACAAAAGGAATTAATTGACTACAGCAAACATGCTCTTGGCGTGTTCCCTCCTTCACCCTGAAATATAACTATTTGTGATATTCTATGTCAGGCCTGGATCTCAGAAGTAATATATGGAAATATGACATCCTGCCCGCTACGCCAGTTAGCAAGTTCTCCAGTCTTTACCAACAGATGCGTACATTTTTAATATAAAATATAGAAAATAGAAAGTTTCTGCTTAGTGTAATTATTACAAATATAATGGTTTTATTCGATACGTCTTGTGCTTGCTATGTAAGACCCTAAAATTTTTACAAAATTGCTCCAACATGGACCTACTGTATATTTCTATCTGAGGTGCGTCAACACCTAACATCTGTAGTCTAAAATACTGATATCTTTTGCTGTGGTAGAGGGACCTGATGCCCCTCAGACACCAGCGTACATGGCTGCACTCCCATAGCTACACCCGTCATTTTTGGCAATTTTGAAACTAGCAATGTTCACCAATATTCTTCCAATAGCTATTGTGTTGTAGTCCATGAAGTGCCAAATCAACACGTTCATCAGACCTCGTGGCTGCATCTTTTGAAGCATAGAACTGAATACTGTTAATTAGCAGCAGCCGTGTCCTGTCTTCTCAGCCCCAATCTAAGACATGAGGACCTGGAAAATACACATCTACACCCTCTGGTGGTTGTTCACATATACACTATATGGAAAAAGTCTTTGAATTCAGGTGTATCATTAGATCCCATTGTCACAGGTGTGGGTCGTTCTTACGAGCTCTCTGAATTCCAGCGTGGTCCTCTAATAGGATGCCACTGCTGCCACAAGTCAGTTCCTGAAATGTCTTCCCTCCTAGATATTCCACCATCACCTGTGAGTGGTATTGTTGTAAAGTGGAAGGAACCGCAGCAACTCAGCTATAAAGTGGAGACCACATGAAGTTACAGAGCGGGGTTATCAAGTGCTGAGGATCATAGTGCATAAAAGTCACCAACGCTCTGCTGACTCCATAACTGCAGAGTCTAAACACAGTAACATAGTTTATAAGGCCGAAAAAAGACATCTGTCCATCCAGTTCAGCCTGTTTTCCTACAAGTTGATCCAGAGGAAGGCAAAAAACCCCTGTGAGGTAGAAGCCAATTTTCCCCACTTTAGGGAAAAAATTCCTTCCCGGAATAACTCCCTGGATCAACGACCCCTCTCTAGTAACTATAACCTGTAATATTATTACACTCCAGAAATACATCCAGGCCCCTCCTGAACTCTTTTAGTGAACTTACCATCACCACCTCCTCAGGCAGAGAGTTCCATAGTCTCACTGCTCTTACCGTAAAGAATCCTCTTCTATGTTTGTGTACAAACCTTCTTTCCTCCAGACGCAGAGGATGTCCCCTCATCACAGTCACAGTCCTGGGGATAAATAGATGATGGGAGAGATCTCTGTACTGACCCCTGATATATTTATACATAGTTATTAGATCTCCCCTCAGTTGTCTTTATTCTAAAGTGAATAACCCTAATTTTGATAATCTTTCTGTGTCCTGTAGTCCACCCATTTCAGTTATTCCTTTAGTTGCCCTCCTCTGAACCCTCTCCAGCTCTGCTATGTCTGCCTTGTTCACAGGAGCCCAGAACTGTACACAGTCCTCCATGTGTGGTCTGACTAGTGATTTGTAAAGTGGCAGGACTATGTTCTCATCACGGGCATCTATGTCTGTTTTGATGCAACCCATTATCTTATTGGCCTTGGCAGCAGCTGTCTGACACTGGTTTCTACAGCTTAGTTTGTTGTTCATTAAAATTCCTTGTTTTACCATTCAGTATGTACTGGTGACTTGCATTATTCCTTCCCATATGCATAACCTTAAATTTTCAGTGTTAAACCTCATCTGCCACTTCTCTGCCCAAGCCTCCAGTCTATCCAGATCCATCTGTAGCAGTGTACTGTCCTCTTCTGTGTTAATTACTTTACACAGCTTAGTGTCATCTGCAAAAATTGATATTTTACTGTGCAAGCCTTCTACAAGATCATTAATAAATATATTGAAGAGAATTGGGCCCAATACTGACCCCTGTGGTACCCCACTAGTTACAGTGACCCAATCTGAGTATCTACCGTTAATAACCACCCTCTGTTTTCTATCACTGAGCCAGTTACTTACCCACATACAGACATTTTCTCCCAGGCCAAGCATTCTCATTTTATATACTAACCTTTTATGTGGTACCGTGTCAAATGCTTTGGAGAAGTCCAGATATACGACATCCATTGATTCGCCACGGTCCAGTCTAGAACTTACCTCCTCATAGAAACTGATTAAATTGGTTTGACATGACCGATCCCTCATGAAGCCATGCTGATACGGAGTTATTTGCTTATTTTCATTGAGGTACTCCAAGATAGCATCTCTTAGAAAACCCTCAAACAGTTTACCCACGACAGATGTTAAACTTACCGGCATATGGTTTCCGGGCTCTGTTTTTGGACCGTTTTTGAATATTGGCACCACATTTGCTATGCGCCAATCCTGTGGAACTCCCTGTCAGTATAGAGTCCTTAAAGGGGTTCTCCAGGAATTAAGAAAATGAAAATACTTAAATATAACTTCATTAAAAATATATCCCAAATACCTTTCATTAGTTATAATGGCTCGGTTTGTCTGGGGAGCAATCATTGGGAGAAACAAAATGGCCACCGTCCTATTAGTACACAGAATACTTGTCCTAATTACACAGCAGAACAAGTTACTTCACAACACTGAGGTAAAGAGCTGCGTCATCCTCCTCTCTGCTCTGCTTGTCAGGGATTATGATCCTGAATACAGAGGATAAAATCTTTAGCTGAATCTCTGTGGGAATGGAGTTTATGAGCAGACGTGGATAAAGAGCAGCAGCTCTTGTGTGCAGTCTCCATTACCACAGTCTGTCCTGTCTGTCCTCTCTGTACTTCATGTCTCCTCATGAGCTCCATTCTTACAAAAAAATCAGCTAAATATATTAAACTGTATTCATGATCATAATCCCTGACAAACAGAGCAGAGAAGAGGATGAGGCAGCTCTTTACCTCAGTGTTGTGAAGTAACTTGTTTTGAGTGATTAGGACAGGTTCTGTGTGTACTAATAGGACGGCGGCTATTTTGTTTCTCCTAATAATTGCTCCCTAGACAAAACGATCCATTATAACTAATGAAAGGTATTTGTGACTATATTTATAATAAAGTAATATTTAAGTATTTTCATTTTCTTAATTCCCGGAGAACCCCTTTAAATATCAGAAATAAGGGTCTGGTGATGACATTACTTAATTCTCTTAGGATACGGGGGTGTATGCCATCCGGTCCTGGCGATTTTTCTATTTTAATCTTTTTAAGACACAGCTCTACTTCTTCCTGGGTCAGACAAACCTCCTCTGTTTAACGTCAACACAAAAACTGTGCTGTGCCAGGAGCTTCATGGCATGGGTTTCCAATGCTAAGGAGATGCATGAAATGTTCACATCACCAAGCACAATGCCAGGAGTCAGATGGAGTGATGTGAAGCTGCCACTGGACTCTGGAGCAGTGGAGACGTCTTCTGTGGAGTAATGGATAACACTTTTCTATTTGAAGTCTGATGAGGAGTCTGGGTTTGGTGAATGCCAGGAGGATGTTACCTACCTGACTGCATTGTGCCCTCTGTAAAGTCTGGAGGAGGAGGGATAATGCTAATGGGGTGTTTTTTAGGAATCAGCCCTGGCCGCTTAGTTCCAGTGAAATGAAATCTTAATGCTTCAGCAGACCAAGACATTGTAGACAATGGTATGCTTCCAACTTTGTGGGAACAGTTTGGAGAAGGCCCTTTTCTGTCCACCATAACTGTGCCCAGTGCACAAAACAAGCTCCATCCAGACATGGTTAGGGGAGTCTGGTGTGGAAGAACCTGTCTACACAAAGCCCTGACCTCAACCTCATCCTCTGGGATTAACTACAGTATAAAGGAGATTTTGAGCCGGGCGTTCTCCTACAACGTCAGTGTCTAACCTCTAACAAATGCTCTTCTGGATGAATGGGGGAAATTTTCACCAGACGCTCTCCAAAATCTTGTAGAAAGTCTTCTCAGAAGAGCAAAAGGGGGACTAATTCCATATTAATAACTATGGATGTAGAATGGGAAGTCATAAAAGGTCCTGGTGGTACAATGTACTAGTGTCTCAGTACTTTTTCTCCATATAATGTACCTTCTGGCATGTCAGGACCTGTGAGCTGCGAGATGGCAAGTGTGGGTGTGGGATTACTGTGGCTGGCACTGATAAGGGCACTGATTGGGGTTTTGTGGGTTCGCTCTGCGACTAGTATGTGGTTTGCAGTAATGAAGTCACTGGTACTGTTAGAAGTCCACTGGGGTTGGCACTGTAGCAGGAGCTTGTGTGGGTAATGTGGCTTGCACTAATGGGGGCACTGGAATTGGGCTGGTCCTTGATGGGGCCATTGCGCTGGCACCAATAGGAACACTATTGCTGGAACTTTTGGGGATGCCATGGCAAACATTGAGTTGATATACCTCCTGGGGGTCAGCATAGTGATCATTGCTCTTAGTGAACGCTATCACTGGCTCTTATTTGTATGGCATTAGTATGGAGGCAGTTTGGGCTGGAACTTTTATAGGGCACTGTTACGTGAAACCCAATACTAGCAATGTTATGGGGGTGCTGTTGACTGCAACAGGAAAACCCTTTTGGAGATATTTGATGTTTCTATGTACGTATGGCCAGAACAGTTGATATAATGCCTCTAGGTATGCCTCAGGAATATCTGGAGAAATGCCCACAATGGACATGGTTCGTACAGATTTGTGTAATTATCAAAATTGGGGGGGGGGGGGCTTTCTGACTCTAAAGAGGACTATGCACAATTTTTCTCCTTCAGTATGTACTGGGGTCGACCAATATAGAAAAATGTTTTATGTGTCATTCATGTGTTAATAAAACTGTTTAAAGGAAAACAAAAAATCCAGGCCTTGCTGCACAGTTAACAACTTTATTAACTTTCTAATATGGCATAACAACATGTCTAGATTCAATTAGAGAGCGCAAGGAGAACGCTCTGAACTGTTCTCCATCCAGCAGCTAATTGAAAAGCAGGTTTATTGCAGCTTTCTGCTTATGGCCTTGTCAACAGCGCCACCTTGTGGCGATAACTGGCATGGCGTGCTCAATAGTTTTCTTTTATTCTTCATGTAAAATAATAGGTATAAAATATCTGTGTGTTCTGATTTACTTTTGCATCGATTCGTCCCTGTTTTCAGGGTCACTGCTTGCTGTCAAGCAATGAAGACACCGATGTTTATGTCTAGAGGATGAATCCTGTACAGATTTCTCACACATGAAAAGTTGTATTCAGTCTAGATTTAGGATTGGCAAACTCTTTCTGCTCGGGCCACACCAGCCGATCCATGATAATGGCGTGGCGACAGTGACAACCAAATACCACCATGCAGAACACATAATACCCACAAGCAACACCAAGCACCACAGTGCAGCGCAACAACATGCCTCTCCAGAAGTGCCATACACCACAGTGCAGCGCAACAACATGCCTCTCCAGAAGTGCCATACACCACAGTGCAGTGCAACAACATGCCTCTCCAGAAGTGCCATACACCACAGTGCAGCACATCATACCTCTCCATAACTGCCATACACCACAGTGCAGCACATCATACCTCTCCATAACTGCCATACACCACAGTGCAGCACATCATACCTCTCCATAACTGCCATACACCACAGTGCAGCACATCATACCTCTCCATAACTGCCATACACCACAGTGCAGCACATCATACCTCTCCATAACTGCCATACACCACAGTTGCAGCACATCATACCTCTTCCATAACTGCCATACACCACAGTGCAGCACATCATACCTCTCCATAAGTGCCATACACCACAGTGCAGCACATCATACCTCTCCATAACTGCCATACACCACAGTGCAGCACAATCATACCTCTCCATAAGTGCCATACACCACAGTGCAGCACATCATACCTCTCCATAACTGCCATACACCACAGTGCAGCACATCATACCTCTCCTAACTGCCATACACCACAGTGCAGCACATCATACCTCTCCAGAAGTGCCATACACCACAGTGCAGCACATAATACCTCTCCATAACTGCCAGACACCACAGTTGCAGCACATCATACCTCTCCATAAGTGCCATTACACCGCAGTGCAGCACATCATACCTCTCCATAACTGCCATACACCACAGTGCAGCACATCATACCTCTCCATAAGTGCCATACACCACAGTGCAGCACATCATACCTCTCCAGAAGTGCCATACACCACAGTGCAGCACATCATACCTCTCCAGAAGTGCCAGACACCACAGTGCAGCACATCATACCTCTCCAGAAGTGCCATACACCACAGTGCAGCACATCATACCTTCCTGACAACATCACTTACTCTTTGCAACACACAATTTCTCTACAGATGCACCATATACCAAAGTGCAGCACCACCAGCAACGGAAATGAGGTCCATAGGTTCCTTTGCCCTTCATTTGTAGTCTTCAGACTCCCCTTTAGGCTACACTGCCAGCACCTGGATGCGGGTTTCAAAGCAGAAAATCCATATGATTTTCATGCAGATTTCTAACCGTTTCCACACCAAAACTCTCATGTGTTATTTATAGTTTTTGGTGCAGATTTTCCGCAGATATCACCCTTGGGGTATTCAGTCTGATGATTCTGTCCACTACAAAAACAGCTGCATATCCGATTGGAGAAACTGCTGCGCCGTTGGGTTCTCCTGTGGACCCGCTCTAGGTTTAGCTCCACTGCAGCTTTGCAAAGGCTAAAAACCCCCAGCTTCATGAACTGCAGATCAGCCTCCCATTGAAAACAATGGAGTAGATTCAGCACGGTTTTTCGGCACTGAATCTGCGTTGAAATTCTGCGCCCAAAATCCTCCCCATCTAAAACACACCCTTCCATTTAAAAGAGTGAAACCTGCACAAGAAAAACGCAGCAACATGCCACAGATTTCACACTCCACATGGCAGGTCAAGTTCCGCACAGAAAAACCAAAGCATCCATGAGACTTGTCTAATTCACTTTGCAGGTGCTGTATTACACTGCGATTTTTCTGCACGAGAATCCATGCGGAAAAATGGCACGTAATCCGCAACATGTGCTGGTAGTCTTAGGAAAACCACCAAACTCACCTGTGTGAAAGGGGCCTAATAGGCCTCTTTCATATAAACGATACGGATAGTGTCAGGATCTGTCCAGGAAAAAACTGCTGGTTTTTCACACAAGTTCAGTCAGTCTTTCTCCGTGTGGATGCAATCAGTTTTGGATGCGTTTTTCACAGGTGTGGGGAAAAAAAAAAGAAGAATAATCTACATCTTCTAGCAACCGTCAGTGAAAAACGCATTGCATCCGGATGCCATCCGTTTTTCACGCAAGTCCCATTCACTTCTATGGAAGAGCTGTGTGAAAAAAGGCAGAATATAGAACGTGCTGTGATTTTTCCTGAAAGCAGAAATGATGCGTAAAAAAACGCATTAAAATGAATGGGTCAGGGTTCAGTCCGGATTCTGTGCGTTTGCTTTACGCATCGCACCGGGAAGGAGAACTCGCTGGTGTGAAAGAGGCCTTACAGTCTGGACTACAAACTGATACATTTTATCTGCACTGTTACATTGTAACAAACTACCAGGACTAAAGATATGTGTGTTACTTATGATTTTAGCTCACAGACAATGCCTGAGTGGGGAGAGGAGGTGCTGAGCTGCTTCCCTTCATATTAAATTGTATTTACTTGTAGCTGCCACTAGGGAGCGCTGCCTGCATTGATTTATGCAGCTCCACTAAGTTCAATCTGCTAACAAATAATACATTGTGGACTTAAAAGTTTGTTTTTTTAGTAAAATACTATAAAAATCTGTTGAGCTCTTAGGGTCTTTACTTGCAAAAAATTTAACACTGTTGGATTTCTTTACAATCCTGGGATTGTGGCTGCTTGCAAGTTTGGCTGCAACCCTGCTATGTTCAATGGTTGCACTGCTACATAAAGAGTGTGGTGACCAAGACCACTGTGCAGCCCCAAGGCCCAGATTTGGTAATCCTGTACATGGCGTAATGTTAGAACAGATGTCTAACCGGCACCAGGTTTATCACAGGGGCTCATCTGGTGCAGGGACAGACGCTTATCTATGACTTTATACAGGGGTGCACCTAGCCTTTCTGCTGCCTGAGGCGAAAACTGAAACGGCGCCCCCCTCCCCCGTGCCAATTTCTTAACCTAACCCCTTTGCCAGAATGAAAGCGATCATTCCCCATGGCCCTTCCGCTGCCCTCCCTTTGCCCCTTCCTGGTGCTGCCTGAGGCAATCACCTCACCTGGCCTCATTGGTGGTGCCCCCCTGACTTTATACCAGTTATTGGTTGGCTTTCTTTCAGACGGATTTTTACCCAGAATTGTGGAGCAATTTTGGTGCAAAATGGCGCATCTTAGGGCCCGCTCCCTTCCCATGAAGCTCCACACTTTCTAATTAGCTCCAACCCTTGTTGAGAAACACCTTGGAAAAATATGTATTTGGGGAATACAATATCTCCTTATGGAGAATTCCTTAAAAATGTGTAGAAACTCTAGATGCGCCAAAGTGTGTCACATTGTAGATGATTTTTGGGGCACGCCTCCTAACTGATTAAAAAAAGCCAGTAGGTCTGGTTCCATGATGACCAGGTGATGGTGAAGGCTGGTTAATGTTCCCTCCACAAATACCAGATGGAAACGGGCATGGTTACTAATGGAGCCCCACACCATGACACTTGGTGCTGGTCCTGTGTGTCTCCACACCATGCATGATGGCGGTAGGTGCTCTCCAGCCAGAACCTGCTTTCATCACTGAACACTGTGATTTGCCATTCACGCCTCCAATGGACTCTCTCATGGCACCAGAGTAAGGCTACTTTCACACTAGCGTTTTAAAATTCCGGTATTGAGTTCCGTCATAGGGGCTCAATACCGGAATAAAACGCTTCAGTTTTGTCCCCATTCATTGTCAATGGGGACAAAACTGAACTGAAGACAACGGAGGCTCCTGAAAGCATTCTGTATAGTCTTCAGACCGGAGAACAAACCGCAGCATGCTGCGGTTTGCTCTCCGGTCCAGGCATCCGCACCAAGACGGATCCGGAATGACCCCCAATGCAAGTCAATGGGGGTGGATCCGTCTGGTGTGACCATAATGGTAACCGGATCCGCCCTCCATTGACTTTCAATGGAGTCCATTACGGATCCGGCTACACATAGACACATACAGACATAAACATACACATAAACATAAACATACACACACATATAGACATACAAACACACATACATACTTACATGCTCCCCGGCAGGTCTTCGGAGCGTCAGGGACAGGAGGGCTCACACAGGTCACGATTCCCCACAGCGCCCTCTGCTGGGCGCCTGGTGGAATCGTCATGATTCCACCAGGCGCCCAGCAGAGGGCGCTGTGCGGAATCGTGACCTGTGTGAGCCGTCCTGTCCCTCTGACGCTCCGAAGACCTGCCGGGGAGCATGTAAGTATGTATGTGTGTTTGTATGTCTATATGTGTGTGTATGTTTATGTGTATGTATGTACTGTGTGACATGTGTGGGGCCGGAGCGCGGTTCCGGCTCCACACATGTCACTGCGGCAGGCCTGGTCCGGCAGCACCCTTCACCTGCCGGATCAGGCCTGCCGCTAGTGTGAAAGTAGCCTAAGCGGTCTTGGCGATGATAAGAGTTCAGCGGCAAACGAGCTGGTGGCGTGTGTGAATACAGTTGACCGTCCAGAACTCAAATCCTGTACCTGCCTGGCGGTTCTCTTCTGATCGTTGTCCACACCACCGATGCACTCAGGGGCGTAGCTAAAGGCTCATGGGCCCTGGTTAGGGTGGCCATCCGTCCGGTTTTTGGCCGGACAGTCCGGTTTTAGGACTCCTGGTCCTCCGTCCGGCTAAAGGCCAGGACGGACGGCCAGAAGTCCTCCTTTTTAGGTGTGAAGAAAGCAATGAGCGCTTCCATCAATACAGATGGAAGCGCTCATTGCTGGAGCGCAGGAGCTGGGTCCTAGTACTCACCGCTCAGCTCCTGCGCTCCGGTACCTTCATTGCTGGTCTTCTTTGCCTGCGCTGCACTAGCCTGACTGGTACAGCGTCAGGACGTAGTGCGCGCACTCTGACCTGACGCTGCACGCAGTCAGGTGACAGTGCAGCGCGGGCAGAGAAGAGAGAAGAGCGCCGGAGCGGAGCTGCATCCCAGGAGTAGAGGTAAGATTTTTTTTTTTTTTTTTTTAATGGGGCACAGTGGGCTGGTCTGAGGTCTGAAGGGGGCACTACAGGCTGGTCTGAAGGGGGCACTACAGGCTGATCTGACTAAAGGGGGCACTACAGGCTGATCTGAGGTCTAAAGGGGGCACTACAGGCTGATCTGAGGTCTAAAGGGGGCACTACAGGCTGATGGGGGCACTACAGGCTGATCTGAGGTCTAAAGGGGGCACTACAGGCTGATCTGAGGTCTAAAGGGGGCACTACAGGCTGATCTGAGGTCTAAAGGGGGCACTACAGGCTAATCTGAGGTCTAAAGGGGGCACTACAGGCTGATCTGAGGTCTGAAGGGGGGCACTACAGGCTGGTCTGAAGGGGGCACTACAGGCTGATCTGACTAAAGGGGGCACTACAGGCTGATCTGAGGTCTAAAGGGGGCACTACAGGCTGATCTAAGGTCTAAAGGGGGCACTACAGGCTAATCTGAGTTCTGAAGGGGCACTACAGGCTGATCTGAGGTCTAAGGGGGCACTACAGGCTGATCTGAGGTCTAAAGGGGCACTACAGGCTGATCTGAGGTCTAAAGGGGGCACTACAGGCTGATCTGAGGTCTAAAGGGGGCACTACAGGCTGATCTGAGGTCTAAAGGGGGCACTACAGGCTGATCTGAGGTCTAAAGGGGGCACTACAGGCTGATCTGAGGTCTAAAGGGGGCACTACAGGCTGATCTGAGGTCTAAAGGGGGCACTACAGGCTGATCTGAGGTCTAAAGGGGGCACTACAGGCTGATCTGAGGTCTGATGGGGGCACTACAGGCTGATCTGAGGTCTAAAGGGGGCACTACAGGCTGATCTGAGGTCTAAAGGGGGCACTACAGGCTGATCTGAGGTCTAAAGGGGGCACTACAGGCTAATCTGAGGTCTAAAGGGGGCACTACAGGCTGATCTGAGGTCTGAAGGGGGCACTACAGGCTGGTCTGAAGGGGGCACTACAGGCTGATCTGACTAAAGGGGGCACTACAGGCTGATCTGAGGTCTAAAGGGGGCACTACAGGCTGATCTAAGGTCTAAAGGGGGCACTACAGGCTAATCTGAGTTCTGAAGGGGGCACTACAGGCTGGTCTGAAGGGGGCACTACAGGCTGATCTGACTAAAGGGGGCACTACAGGCTGATCTGAGGTCTAAAGGGGGCACTACAGGCTGATCTAAGGTCTAAAGGGGGCACTACAGGCTAATCTGAGTTCTGAAGGGGGCACTACAGGCTGATCTGAGGTCTAAAGGGGGCACTACAGGCTGATCTGAGGTCTGATGGGGGCACAGTGGGATAATTTGAGGACCATTACAGCAGGTCCTTATTATTTCTGGGAGCACTACTGGAGGCACTATGGGAAAATGGTTTCTATTATGGGGAATTATTACTACTACCAGGGGTACTATTGGGGGTGTTACTATTATTAGTACAATATGGAGGGCACTGCTAAAAAGGGCTACTGGTGGAGCATTATCACTATTGGGGCACTATTACTAATGGGACACTCTAGGAGAGAATTATTAGTGGGAGCACGGTGACTATATGGGGTCCTACCTATATGGCACTGTTATATCTACAGTATAGTATTTGGGGACATTGGGGAGCACAGTGGGCGCAGTATTTTAGGCAGCAGCAGGATAACAGTAAAAGTGGGTAATCTATGATGTCTTTGTGGCAGAGAGAAGATGGAGCTGAAAGAAGTGTCATGGCGGTGTGGGCCAAAGAGAAGATGAGAAAAGAGAAGATCTACATCAGGAAGACGTCACTGGATGTAAGAGGTAAGTGGTGCTGTATCATCTTGTATGTTTGGTGCTGGTGAATGTAATGTCCATCCAGATAGGTGTCACCTACCGGTATATGGTATGTTACTGCTGCAGCCAATCAGTGCTCTAATGCTGAGAACTGGCTGCAGTGGTCACATGCCATACACCTGCCCATCAGTGTGCCATCACCAGCACTATGACAGATCTGCACACTCGCCCATTACATGCCTGTCAGTCTTTGTTTACGTGGCAGCAGCAATGATGCCAGAAAGTCCAGCGTGTCACAGGCGTCACCACTGCAGCCATATAACCAAAGCATTCAATGGCAGGGAGGGAACAGCTGAGAATTGTGGATTTCTTTTCCATCTGCCATATTTTATTTTTAATTACTGAACAATCCTCTTTATTCTAACCATACTAGAGCGGTATTTTTATAGTTAGGCTTGCTGGCTTGAATTTTCACGTGGTGGGGGTGGGGGGGTATGTGTGGTAAGAGCCAGGGGAGGTGTGATGGGTGACGGTGTACGAGCCAATTAGGGGGCGTGGTTTAGCAGATTGGGGGCGTGGTTTAGCAGATAGGGGTGTGGTTTAACATGTTGGGGGTGTGGCCAAAAATGTCCTCCTTTTTGACATGAGGCCAGTGGCCACCCTAGCCCTGGTGCAGGAGTTCAGCTTGCCCCCCCCTTCACCTAGCCTTTCTGCTGCCTGAAACAAAAATGAAACAGCACCCTCCATGCCAAATTTCTAACCTAACCCCTTCCTTCTAGCCAGAGGAATGGCTTGAACATTCTGGGCCCAAATGCAAAATCTATAACAGAGACCTCCCAGCATGCACTTTTCTTAAGTGCACAAGGGTCTTTGGGCCCCCTCAGGCTCCTGGGCCCAGTAGCGACTGCTACCTATAGCTACGCCCCTGGAGGCACTGCAGAAACTTCTCGACCAACTCTTTCCAACATATGACGGATTGACCATCCAGCTTCTCAAAGTCCCAATATTTGCTCTTTTCAAAATCCATTAATTGCACAAATGGTGCCTGACCTCGTCTAGCAGCCATAGTGAACACTTCATCAGCACCCAATCAACAGGACTGTATGACAGAAGACAAAAACAGCGCTGTCTGACAAAAACAAGAGTGATGCCAGACAAAAGTCTGTGGAACATCTGTATGTAAGGAAAGGATCTTGGAACTTTGATCTCTAGATGTAACCCCCTCCAGCATCACCATAAGATAGGCTTTTTATCTTAAAGGGGTTCTCCCATGACTAATATAAAAAATGAAAATCACACATCATATAGTCAGGGCTGGATTATAATTGGAGCACCTGGAGCTACTGCTCCAGGCACCCGCTCCAATGATTTCATGGGGGGCCCCGCGCCCCCCTCAGACCTCAGATCAGCCCACCCAGCCACTTTTAAAAAAGCATACTTACCTGTTCTGGCCGCCGTTGTCCTCAGGCTCCGCGCTCCACTGTCTTCCCTGCCGGCGAGCACTATGACTTGACGCAGCGTCAGGTCATAGTGCGCGCCGGCAGGGAAGACAGTGGAGAGGGGAGCCTGAGGACAGCGGCTGCCAGAACAGGTAAGTATGCTTTTTTTAAAGTGGCTGGGTGGGCTGATCTGAGGTCTGAGGGGGGCCACAAGACGCTGGTCTGAGGGGGGCACAAGACGCTGATCTGAGGTCTGATGGGGGCACATTGTGTTGATCTGAGGTCTGAGGGGGGCACAAGACGCTGACCTGAGGTCTGATGGGGGCACAAGACGCTGACCTGAGGTCTGATGGGGGCACAAGACGCTGACCTGAGGTCTGATGGAGGCACAAGACGCTGACCTGAGGTCTGATGGAGGCACAAGACGCTGACCTGAGCTCTGATGGGGGCACATTGTGTTGATCCGAGGTCTGATGGGGGCACAAGACGCTGATCTGAGGTCTGATGGGGGCACAAGACGCTGACCTGAGGTCTGATGGGGGCACAAGACGCTGACCTGAGGTCTGATGGAGGCACAAGACGCTGACCTGAGGTCTGATGGAGGCACAAGACGCTGACCTGAGCTCTGATGGGGGCACACTGTGTTGATCTGAGGTCTGATGGGGGCACAAGATGCTGACCTGAGGTCTGATGGGGGCACATTGTGTTGTTCTGAGGTCTGATGGGGGAACAAGACGCTGATCTGAGGTCTGATGGGGGCACAAGATGCTGATCTGAGGTCTGATGGGGGCACAAGACGCTGATCTGAGGTCTGATGGGGGCACAAGACGCTGACCTGAGGTCTGATGGAGGCACAAGACGCTGACCTGAGGTCTGATGGGGGCACAAGACGTTGACCTGAGGTCTGATGGAGGCACAAGACGCTGACCTGAGCTCTGATGGGGGCACAAGACGCTGACCTGAGGTCTGATGGAGGCATAAGACGCTGACCTGAGCTCTGATGGGGGCACAAGACACTGACCTGAGGTCTGATGGGGGCACAAGATGCTGACCTGAGGTTTGATGGGGGCACAAGACGCTGACCTGAGCTCTGATGGGGGCACAAGACGCTGACCTGAGGTCTGATGGGGGCACAAGACGCTGACCTGAGGTCTGATGGAGGCACAAGACGCTGACCTGAGCTCTGATGGGGGCACATTGTGTTGATCTGAGGTCTGATGGGGGCACAAGATGCTGATCTGAGGTCTGATGGGGGCACAAGACGCTGATCTGAGGTCTGATGGGGGCACAATGTGTTTATCTGAGGTTTATTATCTCAACCTTCTAAATTGAGGGTCTGGCTCTGGGGCGGGTGCAGGCTGGTATCATTAGGCTGGAAAGGGCCAATAACCGTGTCCCTTCCCACCCTGGTAGTGCCAGGCTGCCGCTGCTGGTTGTATCTGGCTGGCAAAGGAAAAAAGGGGGGGACCCCACGCCATTTTTTTTAAAATTATTTAATCATTTTTGTAAAAAAATGGCATGGGGTCCCCCCCTTTTTTCCTTCGCCAGCCAGATACAACCAGCAGCAGCAGCCTGGCACTACCAGGGTGGGAAGGGACACGGTTATTGGCCCTTCCCAGCCTAATGGTACCAGCCTGCTGCCGCCCCAGAGCCAGACCCTCAATTTAGAAGGTCCGATCCTGCGGGTACCCGGCTCTTCCCGGCACCCCTGGTGGCGGTGGGTGCCGAGGTAATAGATGTTGGGGTTAGTGCTGGCCATACCGGCAAGCACTAAGCCCAGTATTAGTAATCAGGGCCGTCTGTAGATAGCCATAATTACTAAAACTGTAGTATTGTAAAAAAAAAAATACACACACTTATAAAACATTTTATTGAAATAAACACTCCCCCAGACCCCTGTTTGACCATTTTATTAAAAAAAAAAAAAAAAGCTGGTCCGACGTAGTCCACCGAATCCGACGTAGTCCTCTGCATTCACGACCCTGAAAAATAGAAAACAAACACACAAACACAGACCACTTACCTCTTCCTGCACTGGGATATACACACAACGATGTCACTGTACAGGGATAATAAACACAGCGATGTCACTGTACAGGGATAATAAACACAGTGATGTCACTGTACAGGGATAATAAACAGTGATGTCACTGTACAGGGATAATAAACACAGTGATGTCACAGTACAGGGATAATAAACACAGCGATGTCACTGTACAGGGATAATAAACACAGTGATGTCACTGTACAGGGATAATAAACACAGTGATGTCACAGTACAGGGATAATAAACACAGTGATATCACTGTACAGGGATAATAAACACAGTGATGTCACAGTACAGGGATAATAAACACAGTGATGTCACAGTACAGGGATAATAAACACAGTGATGTCACCGTACAGAGATAATAAACACAGTGATGTCACAGTACAGAGATAATAAACACAGTGATGTCACCGTACACGGATAACAAACAGTGATGTCACAGTACAGGGATAATAAACACAGTGATGTCACCATACAGGGATAATAAACACAGTGATGTCACAGTACAGGGATAATAAACACAGTGATGTCACAGTCCAAGGATAATAAACAGTGATGTCACAGTCTAGGAATAATAAACACAGTGATGTAACAGTACAGGGATAATAAACACAGTGATGTCACAGTACAGAGATAATAAACACAGTGATGTCACCGTACAGGGATAACAAACACAGTGATGTCACAGTACAGGGATAATAAACACAGTGATGTCACCATACATGGATAATAAACACAGTGATGTCACAGTCCAGGGATAATAAACAGTGATGTCACAGTCTAGGAATAATAAACACAGTGATGTCACAGTACAGGGATAATAAACACAGTGATGTCACAGTCCAGGGATAATAAACACAGTGATGTCACAGTCCAGGGATAATAAACACAGTGATGTCACAGTCCAGGGATAATAAACACAGTGATGTCACAGTCCAGGGATAATAAACACTGCGATGTCACAGTCCAGGGATAATAAGCACTGTGATGTCACAGTACACCTGTGCAAACAAGGCCTGGGGGGCGCACTATTAGCCCTTCATTGGGCTTTCCGTTCAAGGGTTACATTTAAATTCTTGAAACTGGTTTCAAACATAACCCTCAACGGAACTTTGTTACATTGTTCTGGAGGGCCTCCCGTAAGTTGCGTCGAGGGGGGGCCCCGTCATAAATTTTGTGCTCCATACTGCTGGTAGCCTTAATCTGGCCCTGCATATAGTACATGACAATCTCTTTCTAACAAAGCTATAACCATCCCTGTACCTCACATGGATCCAGAGATCTCCCCATTCATAGCTCTGCTAGATTTATATCAAGCTGACAGCTCAAGGGGAGTGTCTTTTCTGCTGTGCAGTGTCCCACATATTATGTGTGAAAGGGACACTACAAACTGTATTTTTTATAGCCATGTCATTGCAATCTGTATTTAAATATCTTTTGTGTTGTAAGAACCTCCTAGGCAGTAATTATACCTTTCCACCACTAGATGGTGCTGTTAAATAACGTGTATAAATATACCCCTCTATGGTATAGGGGAGAGTTAGAGGTTAGTGAGAGGAGATGTGAGGAAGACAGAAGCAACCTAAGAAATGTGCAGGAGGAGAAAGTCACCCTAAAGGCCGGCATTCCTGCTGGACACTGGCCATGTCACAGCTACATGATGGCAACTTACCATTTCTTGCCCACTAGAAACTGGCATAAACTGGATACCAAGCCTGTCAAAGGTAAATGCTGAGCTCATCAGCTTAATGGACTTTGTCAGCAACTTATAGTGACTGGGAGTAGCTGCATAGCACCCGGACACTGCATTCAGCAACTTCTAGCTACAGTTGTGAACTTATTACCTACTGAAAACCCCAACGGGCAGTCAGGTTTCTACATTTAAAGTAACACGGTGCAGACGTATTAATTCCTGCCGTGCAGGGCCAACTGAGCTGAAGTATTGATATACAATTTTATCCAGAGCCAAGACTAGTTTATCAGGGGATTGACTAAGTGGAGAATTAAGAGTAACAGGATTTAAAGCTACAGCAACTTAAAGTAACAGCCTTGGAAGGAATTCTTACAACGCCGAACTGTATCATCTACTGCCTACTAAAACAATTGTAATTTATAACATCTGACCTCAAGGCAAAAGTCCTCATTACTACTAAGGGTGTGTCTACCTAAAGACACTGGCGTCACGACAGACCAGGACCCAGCCGACTGACACTGCCAAAATTACCACCAAGGGCACCTTGTCTCACCATCCGGCAGAGTCCTGTGTACAGAGTGTGACCCAAGGGAAGTCGTGTCCCCCCTCCACGCAACTGCACGCCGGTCCAGGGATTCCACCAAAAACCGTGAGTAACCATCGGCAACACAACACTGTGACATTTCACTGACGTTCACGTGTTCCCCCTGCGGTACCGGCTCGCTGCAGCTCAAGGGGTGTGCCCATGCTCTCCCTATCACAGCTCAGGAGGCATGTCTCAGCTCTCCCTATCACAGCTCAGGAGGCGTGTCTCAGCTCTCCCTATCGCAGCTCAGGAGGCGTGTCCATACTCTACCTATCACAGCTCAGGAGGCAGTTGAAGTATGAAACTGAGCATGTGCGGCCATCTCAGTGTGCAGGACAAAGAAATAAGAAAAGAAAAAACAGCAGGTGGCGCTAAACAGATTTTATGGAATAACTCAGTTATTTAGATATGCTAAATTTTTAATTACATGCAATTACAAAAGTATTCAGATCCAGGTGCTGGTTTGAAAACTGTAAAATATTTTTCATGGGACAACCCCTTTAAAGGGGTTGTCCGGATGCAGAGCTGAGCCCAGACATACCCAGAATTTAACCCAGGCAGCCCCCTTGATGTTAGCATCAGAACATTTCATGCTCCGATGCTGTCCCTTGCGCTGTGCTGGATCACCCTTTAACTCCTTCTAGGTGCTTTTTTTAAATTATTTTTCAGTAGTGTATATAATATCTGTAACATGACATAACTGCCTGTCTGTGTATGTGTCAGTCATCACTGAAGTTCTCGCATTCTATTCATGAAGCAGGAAGAGCAATGCTACAGGTCCCACCCAAAAAGGTGAATGTCTAACACAAGGGCAGCAGAGGATAAATAATATGTGTGGTTACCAGCCATACTCCCAGGGTAATGCACAGAGGCGTAAGGTAAAGCTCCTAGGACCCAACGCACGATCAGGGTACACCACCAATGAGGCCAAGTGAGGCAATCGCCTCAGGCAGCACCTGGTAGGGGCAAGAGGGGGGCAGCAGAAGGGCCATGGGCAATGAGTGCTTTTATTCTGGCAAAGGGGTTAGGTTAAGAAATTGGCATTGGGGGTGGGGGGGGCGCCCTGGTGCAGCCTCCACCGCTGCCCCCCCTATAAATACACCCATAGTAACATGTGAACCTATAGATTCGGTGACTTGTGGCCTTAGTGCAGTAGTGTCACCTTCTATGTCACATTCCCGTCATTCCATCTCTGTGCTACAGATTAAAATAACCTTCTGTCAGCGTCGTATTTCTAACCCCTCCGGCAACCTTTGTCCCTACGCAGGTCTCAGTATCTGTGCCTCATTTTACCGGTAATACCATAATAACACAACAATACCAGTTATCCATACTGGTCATACCCATCCACATTCCAGCACATGAAGGCGGGGATCAGATTACTTTCTGTATCAAGTCTCGGATGGGTCTTAAAGGGCTATTACGGTTTTATGTAATTAAAGATTCAAGGGGTGCTCGCTACTACCTAGAAGGGTCCCTTGATGATAAGCTGATCACAAAGTGTCCCCAAGTGTCCCCAGCTGCCCCTCCACAATGAAATCGGCTGCAATCTGTGGGAAATCCTTACAGTAGGTGTTAGGTTTCCCTATAGTGCCACCACAGGGCAAATGAAGTATTACACAGTGTATATCAGTGGGTCTGTGTGATACAGAACAGGTCCTACAGAAAGAGAGAGAGTTGGGATTGTGGGTATCTCTGATTTTACCCCTCTCCTGACATGTCCAGTTTAGTAACTATTTGCTTTCCCCATGTAGTAACAATTCCGGAGTATCTATTCTCATGTTTCTATGTTGTGCAATCCCTCTGTTATTCCTTCTAGAAGTGTATTGCCATCAATTTGCAATGAAAGTGCAGCTGGGTGTGTCCCTGCACAGTCTGACATTATCTAATCAGTGCTGCTAGTGTCAGACTGTGCAGGGACACACCCCTAACCGGTAACACCCAGCTGGACTGTCACTGCAAACTGCTAGCAATTCAGTCATAAACTTCTAGAATGAATAATAGAGGAATGGCACAACATAGATTTATAGGAATAGATGTTCCATAAATGTTATTACATGGAGTATGCAACAGTGTTACAGGCAGTGGTTGTGGAATCATTGTATCAACTGGATCACGGATTTCACTTTGGGCGTTATCCTGGCGGTCTCCTGATTTTCACTCTTTAATGCCTATACGGGGATCTGGTCTTCACTGCAGGCAACGCACCAGGCTGCTACATCTTGGAGCAGTCCTGGTGTGATTAGCTGCTTACTCACAAGAGTCAGGAGACATGGACAGGCAAACTCATAGTGAGTAACAGGTTGACATGAGGGCAGACAGAGTATATGCAAATCCGAGAAACAGGTCTGTGGTCAAGATAGGCAGCAAAGGGTCAGGGCGGACAGCAAAGGGTCAGAATCCAGGAATGGGGCAGAAATTGGTACACAGGCAGGCAATCAGATAGAGCAGAAGTTAGCAGGGACTAGAAGACTAGTGAACTTATTGCTCAGGCAATAGGTTAAAGTAGGCAGCAAAGGGTCAACACGGTAATCAGGTACAGATCAGGGCTGACAGCAGAGGATCAGAATCCAGGAATAGGGAAGAAATTGGTACACAGGCAGGCAATCAGATAGAGCAGACATTAGCAGGGACTAGAAGACTAGTGAACCTATTGCTCAGGCAATAGGTTCAGGTAGGTTAAGGTAGGCAGCAAAGGGTCAATACAGTAATCAGGTACAGGTCGGGGCTTACTGCAGAGGGTCAGAATCCAGGAATGGGGCAGAAGTTGGCACACAGGCAGGCAATCAGATACAGCAGACAGCAGGGACTAGAAGTCTAGTGAACCTATTGCTCAGGCTGAGAATGAGACAAACAGCACAGCATACTGCCTAGCCGCTGCGATCAGGATCAAAGAAGGGGTTAACCCTTGCAGTACTGCAGAATGAGGTAAGATTCAATGAAGAATATCAGAATACATTTCCTTCAAAGGACACACAGGACACTGGCACACGGGCCTACTGCTGGAACACCAGACCTGTGATAGACACAGCATGAGTGGAGCGGTGCCAATGCCTGTCCAAATTAGTGGGCACGAGCTGCCAAAGTAACAAACAGTCATGTCAGGCGATGTTATACGTCCTCTAAGCAAAGAAATTCAATGGTGTGGCATATTGTGGAATCGGACATGATATTTCTGATGCCAGTCTTAGGCCCCATGCACGTGCTGTATATGTTTGGTGGTCAATGGTTTGGTGGTTCGCCTAGTCTACTATTTTTGTGGAATTGACATACGGATGCGGATGATCTGAGTGCTTTCTGCATCTGTATGTCCATTCCGCCAGAACATGTCCTATGCTTGTTCGCAAAATGAGGACCGCTGACCCACTCAAGTCAATGGGTCTGCAAAAAAACGCAGATGCAACACGGACCGCATCCGTATTTTGTGGATCCGCAATTTGCAGACCTCAAAACTGATCCGGTTATGTGCATGGGACCTTAATAAGAAATCTCGCTGGCGTACGATGCGCCAAAATTCTTAGGGGGTCCCCAGGAGGTCCATACACTAGGAATTGAAATTTACTCCAACAAGATTCCAGGTATATTAAATGCACCGGGAAGTGGAGGTCTCACCCAACCCACCATCTGACGACCCGCGTACTATTTGTAAAAGTGGCAATGCCAAACGCTCTTGATGGAACCGCGCCATTTTCTTCTAACCCATTGACCTTGTCTATGGTTGTACCAGTTCTCGTACACGACGAGGCACAATGTGCACAGGCTCTGCGGCGCAGTAATGTGCGAGTCCCATTATATTGGGATAATCGGACATAAAACCAATACAAGCCCCATTGTTCCCATCATGCCGCAGTTATATGACACGAGATACAAGACGCTGCAGAGCTGCACCCGGTGGGACTGGCGTGTAGCAGGTGTGTGTTTGCTGAGAACGCACCTTCCTTTGTGGCTTGTTTGATGTTGAAACTCCCTGTGGTTTCCATGTCAGATCTCTAGTAAACACAAGCAGGAGAATGATATCAGCTGCCCGCAGCCAGGTACACAGGTACAGGGCAACGGAGGGGGGCACTTACTTATTGTAGCCAAATCATTAATAAATAGATTTATCCAGACCAAGCCAAAGAGCCCTGATGACCACACAGAGCACTGAGCTCCTTTCTGTTTGAGGTTTCTTTGGGAAGTATATTGTATGGGCAGAAATTAGCTGATAATCTAAACTGCAGTGTAAAGCATGAGGGAGGGAAACAGTAGCAGGCTAAACAACACAGAGAGGTGAGAGTCCATTCATCTCATCTACTCCCCATGCTCACACTGGTTTGCACAGACTCTACGTCATGCCAGTGAGCCAATCACAGAGCCTATATGATTGTTGGCTGCTCTGTGATTGGCCGAGAAGTTTACAACCGCATATCTGAGAGGCATAGTTATTCTCAGGGAGTTAACTATTGTTAACCCTTGAATCCTTTACCCCACCAGGAATGTTATCATTATCCCCATTCACTACCCAGCCCACCAGGGATGTTATCATTATTCCCATTCACCACCCAGCCCACCAGGAATTATATCATTATTCCCATTCACCACCCAGCCCACCAGGGATGTTATCATTATTCCCATTTACCACCCAGCCCACCAGGAATTATATCATTATTCCCATTCACCACCCAGCCCACCAGCGATGTTATCATTATTCCCATTCACCACCCAGCCCACCGGGGATGTTATCATTATTTCCATTCACCTCCCAGCCCACCGGGGATGTTATCATTATTTCCATTCACCACCCAGCCCACCAGGGATGTTATCATTATTCCCATTCACCACCCAGCCCACCAGGGATGTTATCATTATTCCCATTCACCACCCAGCCCACCAAGGATGTTATCATTATTCCCATTCACCACCCAGCCCACCAGGGATGTTATCATTATTCCCATTCACCACCCAGCCCATCAGGGATGTTATCATTATTCTCATTCACTATCTAGCACACCAGGGATGTTATCATTATTCTCATTCACTGCCCAGTCCACCAGGAATCATATCATTATCCCCATTCACTACCCAGCCCACCGAGGATATTATCATTATCACAATTCACTGCTCAGCCCACCAGGGATGTTATCATTATCCCCATTTACTGCCCAGCCCACCAGGGATGTTATCATTATTCCCATTCACTACCTAGCCCACTTCAAATGTAATCATTATGCCATCCTCATTCACTACCCAGCCCACCAGGGATATCATTATCCTAATTCACTACCATAGCCCACCAGGAATCATATCATTATCCCCATTCACTACTCAGCCCACCAGGAATGTTATCATTATTCCCATTCACAACCCTAGACTGTCACCAGATCAGTGTGTCTTTAATAGCATTGTCGCCACATCTGGATAAGATTGTCACCTGTGTTACAGGACTGCCACCACATCTGGATAGGATTGTCACCACTTTTATAGGGCTGTCATCACATCTAGGAGTTTCTTTGGCATCTGAAAATGTTAGAAGAACCAAATACAAATCCCTTTTGGCAGGTGCGGTGCTTACAGTGCTTTGTAGTTAGGTGGCATGCAGGTTGGTGCTGCACTCTGCCGGTCCTGCTGCTGCCACCAGTCCTCATCCCCTGCCAGAGTAAATAGGAAGCATCTTAAGACTCTAGCATTTAACACTTGCAAATATGATGGCTGTGCCACTTCCCCATAGGCTCTTAACATGATGGTCACTGCATAGAAAGGTTCCCATGGCATTGGACCCTGGAAAGTAACGATAGTCACATATGTATACAGACCCTACATTCCAATCTTGTGAAATTCCACAATGCAATTACCATCAGATGATTGTAGGACATTTACTTTCACCAGTAGTGTAACTTCTGTAGAGCTACACCATGAGCCTCATTATGGACCGCTTTCACTTGCTGCCACCACTAGGGGGAGCTCACTGTATAGTGATTTTACAGCACCCGTTCAGTTGAACACTAGCAGTATAACTCCATCTGCTGTGAGCTCCCCCTAGTGGTAGCCGCAGGCAGCAAAATTTTAATTTAGGGCTGTCTCACAAAATAACAGTGGACAACAGTATAGTGTACTGACAATAGTCCGGAGACCTCGATGGGGGAGGGGCCCATTCAGCATTTAGCTATGGGTCCAATGATTTCTGGCTTCCATGATATACACTAGACAGGCAATAAAAGCTGACACGTGCCATAAATCTGATTTGTCACCAGAGGCTACATGAATATGCCTGACACTGATGTGATGCGTTCATATAGTTCCTAGAAAGAAAAGATGGGTGGAACTTTCTGCCGTCGTTATAATAGCCGTATTAAAAGACTGATGTAATTGATGTAACATGAATTAGTCACAGGAGGAACAGAAACGTCCTCCAGTGCCTCAGGTATCCTCTAATTATACAGTGTTACAATGTATCCTAATTCTTCTTGTCTTGGTCAGTTGCCATGGTGATGAGTTAGTCCCAAGATACACAATGTCATAAACAACACTGTAGCCTAGAGACTGTGAGGGGAATGCATTTAGATTTTTTGGGCTGCAGCTATCGACTATTTTTGTAATTGAGTATTCGATTGATTAATCCAACGATTAATCGAGTACTCTAATAACAAAAAACTAATTAAAAGAACACTTTTCGTTATAAAAACTCATCAGCCCCACCCCCATGCCATCAGCTGCCCCCCCACACACGCCTTTAGGCTCCTCTCTAGTGCCATCAGCTTCCCCCCAGTGCCATCAACTTCCCCCCAATGCCATCAGCTGCCCCCCAGTGCTACCAGCTGCCCCCAGTACCATCAGCTGCCCCCAGTGCCACCAGGTTCCCCACAGTGCCATTAGCTGCCACCAGCTTGCCCCCAGCACCATCTGCTGTCCCCCAGTGCCACCAGCTGCCCCCAGTGCCAACAGGTTCCCCCTCATTGCCATCAGGTTCCCCCCAGTGCCTCCAGCTTGCCCTCCAGCACCACCAGCTTGTCCCCCAGCGCCATCAGCTGTCCCCCAGTGCCACCAGCTGCCCCCAGTGCCAACAGGTTCCCCCCAGTGCCATCAGAATACCACTAACTTGCCCCCCAGCCCCACCAGTTTGCCCCCCAGTGCCACTAGCTGCCCCCTAGCACCACCAGCTTGCCCCTCAGTGCCATCAGGTGCCCTCAAGTGCCACCAGCTTGCCCCCAGCTGTCCCTCAGTGCCCTCAGGTGCCCCCCCGGGACCACCAGCTTGCCCCCCAGTGCCATCAAGTGCCCTCAAGCGCGACCATCTTGCCCCCCAGTGCCACCATCTTGCCCCCAGCTGTCCCCCAGTGCTATCAGCTGCCACCAGCTTGCCACCAGCTGCCCCCTAGTGACACCATATCCCCCTACTGGCCATGTCCCAACGCCAGTGAAATAGGATACTTATCTCTCATGTAGGGGCGCCGCTCCTCAGCTCATCCTCCTCTTCTCCACGCGCTGCACTGGCGTCCTGATGTCACACAACGTCAGGTCCTTACAGCCCTACCCCCTGACTCTTTCATGCGTACTTAGTGCGCTATGTACGGTATTAATAATAAATTCAGATATGCATACAGGAATGTACTACTACCTCATGTGCCAAGACTTAGTTTCGGCAAGGACCCCTGCACCCTCTGTAGCTATGCCCCTTTTAAGGCTACTTTCACACTTGTGTTGTTGATTTCCGGTACTGAGATCCGTCTCTCTCTGCAACTCCGGCGCCCACTGCACTTTGATTGACAGGGCCAGGCAGTGTAAATATCATAATGCCTGGTCCTGCCCATCAAGGGGTGCATTCCCATAGAGATGAATGGAACGGCAGTGCACATGCACTGTATGGCGGTATGTGTAGCACTGCTACTTTTGACATCACACTCATCGGTCAATCAACCGGCCTCAGCTGTTACATATGAAAGAGGGCACATTGGGTGTGGCAATCACATGAACGATGACCATGACCTCATCGCTGCAGGACCAGAAGGGATCGGAGCGCTGGCACTGGAATGGCAGGACATATAAAGGGTGAGTAATTTTTTTCCCCATTATTTGATAGTTTCCAGCTCTTTGCCAATTTTTTTAAACCTCGGACCACCCCTTTAAGTCTATGGGAGTGATAGACACAGCTGAGCTAGCGACTATTTTAGAATTCAGAAGTGCTACATGCATGTGGTATATACAGGGGCATCACTGGAAAGTGCTGGATCAGCAGATCAGTAGAGCGAGCCTGGTTGGGGGCAGGGGCAGGCTGGGAACTTAAAGTCACCCTGAAAAAAAAAATGCTGAGAGTATCAAATCATAATGTACCAGCAGCCTGGAGAAGGGCACGGGCGGCCCCATGGGCATTGGTCCTCTGGGAAATCTTCCTAAAGGGTATATGGCCAGTCCACCCCTGGGTAGGGGACGTGGAGACACCTAGATCAGGGATGCTCAACCTGCGGCTCTGCAGCTGTTGTAAAACTACAACTCCCACCATGCCCTGCTGTAGGCTGCCCAAACATGCTGGGAGTTGTAGTTTTGCAACGGCTAGAGGGCCTCAGGTTGGGCATCCCTGCACTAGATAATTCAAGGCAATTGTCCAATGTGCTATCCCAATAATCCAGCCTTGATACATGACATTCAGCAGGATGGCTCAGTGGTTAGCACTGGTTCCTTGCAGCGCTGGGGTCTTGGGTTTAAATCTGACCAAGGACAACATCTGCATGGAGTTTGTATGTTCTCCCTGTGTCCACATGGCTTTCTTTCGGGTTCTCTGGTTTCCTCCCACATACTGATAGGGAACTTAGATTATGGGCCCCATCGGGGACAGTGTGATGATAATGTCTATAGTGGCGCCATATAAGTGCATAAAATAAAACAATTCAGGAGACTAGAAAGGTTAGAGACAACCCATTCTTGAGCTGGAATGATGGTCATACTGGCTGCTGTCATGAGATCTTTTCAGATTATTGAATAAATAAAACTGACATAACATAAAATCAGGTACCGTCACTTTAAATGGGGGTGCCCCCTACTTGGTGGATGTTGGATTGCAGTTGTATGCTGGATAAAAGGAAATTTCTGTACAGTACAGGCGCGAAATCACAGCAGGATGATGAAGAGATACAATGTCACTGACACTCGACGCGTTTCATTACAGAATCATCCCATATTTTGATTTATTGACACTTACAGAGTCACCGGGAGCTTATAAATGGCGCCTTTTCATGTGTATAATATTTATGGCGGTTACTGAGTGCGTGATCCGCCATACATCAGAGCTGTGCGGGTTTATATACTATTAGTTGTCAGCTGTTATTACAGCACAATGCAGGCTATAATTTAGGAGGCTGAGAAGACAGGATTCCTGCCTCTAGGGGGCGCAGGGGAGAACAATACTGCCGTACAAGAGCCTGTGATTATTACTGAGCCGCCGCTATTATGGAATTAATCTCAAGAGGAACTCAAGGATTTCTTAAGGCTGAAGGAAGGCTGGAATGTGTAGAAAAATACCTTAGTAGGAAATGTAGAGCTAATACCCAAAGTGGCCACAAACAGCGCCCCTCGCCCTGGAGGACCCAGAACCTCTGTGCATTACATGATTTCTATGTGGAAGGTGCAATGCTTCAGTCCAACCTGTGGTGGCGCTGCAGGAAAATTCAACACATTGTATGTTCTTTGATGATGTCTCTACTGCCTCCACATGGATCATGGATTCTTTAGCAGATGTTGGTAACACCCCCTATGAATGTATATGGGTATATGGCTGATCTGGATGTGGTACACAAAGTTTGGGCACCTTAACCCCCCTCTAACTGGACTCACCTCCACAAAAACAGCCTTAGCCTCACTTTAAGGGTAACTCCAAACGGGATGGAATTGCTGGGGATCTGCACAGGTAAAACCCGCAGAGGAATGTACAGTAATAGAAGGCAAATGGAGGCAAATTTTCACCATGGATTTCACCCCTTCCAGTATAGCAGGGGTCATATCCAAGGAGATCTGGCAGCAAAATCCGCAAGTTACATGTGTGGTCTTGCTGCAGATTTGCCACATGTTGCCACAGTGCCAGACAGTCAGTATATGTATAGAGTGCCAGAGTGTCCCCATGAACAGTGCCAGACAGTCAGCATATCCATATAGTGCAAGTGTGCCCCTATTACCAGTGCCAGACAGTCAACATATCTATATACAGTGCCAGACAGTCAGCATATCCGTATAGTGCCAGAGTGTCCCCATGAACAGTGCCAGACAGTCAGCATATCCATATAGTGCCAGAGTGCCCCCATGAACAGTGCCAGACAGTCAACATATCTATATACAGTGCCAGACAGTCAGCATATCCATATAGTGCAAGTGTGCCCCTATTACCAGTGCCAGACAGTCAACATATCTATATACAGTGCCAGACAGTCAGCATATCCATATAGTGCCAGATTGCCCCCATGAACAGTTCAAGACAGTCAATATATATATATATATATATATATATATACAGTGCCAGAGTGCCCCCATGAACAGTTCCAGACAGTCAACATATCTATATACAGTGCCAGGCAGTCAGCATATCCATATAGTGCAAGTGTGCCCCCATTAACAGTGCCAGACAGTCAGCATATCCATATAGTGCCAGAGTGCCCCCATGAACAGTGCCAGACAGTCAACATATCTATATATACAGTGCCAGGCAGTCAGCATTTCCATATAGTTCCAGAATGCCCCCATGAACAGTGCCAGACAATGAGCACATCTACATACAGTACTAGACAATCAGCATATCTCTATAGTGCCAGAGTACCCCCAAGAACAATGCCAGATAGTGAACTCTTCTACAGTGTCAGAGTCCCCCATGAATAGCGCTAGACAATGAGCACTTCTATATACAGTGTCAGAGTGAACCTGTAAATAGTGTTGGGCAGTGAGCACCCTATATACAGTGTTAGAGTGCCCCCATGAACAGCCAGACAGTGTACTCCTCTATATACAGTGACAGACCAGTAAGTGCTGCTATATACAGGGCCAGAATGCCCCTGTGAATAGTGCCAGGCAAAAAAACACCTCTATATACAATGCCAGAGTGCCCCCATGAAAAGTGCCATACAGTGAACTCCTCTATATACATTGTCAGAGTGCCCCCTTAAACAGTGTCAGTTGGTGAGCACCTCTATATACAGTGCCAGAGTGCCCTCATGAACAATGCCAGACCAGTAAGTGCTTCTATATACAGGGTCTAAATGCCCGGATAACCAGTGTCAGACAGTGAGCACATCTATATACAGTGCCCCCATCAACAGTGTCAGACCTGTAAGCGCTTCCATATACAGGGTCAGAATACCCCTATGAATAGTGTCAGATAGAAACCACCTCTATACACTGTGCCAGAGTGCCCCCATAAACAGTGCCAGATAGTGAGCACCTCTATATACATTGTGCCAGAGTGCCCCCATAAACAGTGTCTGACAGTGAACTCATCTATATACAGCGCCAGAGTGCCCCCATAAACAGTGTCTGACAGTGAACTCATCTATATACAGCGCCGGGGTGCCCCCATAAACAGTGCCAGATATTGAGCACCTCTATATACGTACAGTGCCCACATAAAAGTGCTAGCCATATGTTCCAGTTAAAGCCCAATTAGAATATGAAGGCACTGAAAAGACAGCTGATTACACATGAAGACGTGTCAGCTGGTGACATATTTACTCAGCTCATCATCAAAAGACCCCTGCAAAGAGGGGTAAAACTATTGGAAGTTATATGGTTAATTGTTGTTGCATCTGTTGTGCCTCAGGATCCTACTTTGGATGTCCAACCCTAAGTAAGAAAGAAACTGATATGATAGCATCATCAGTGCTGCTGGGAACCTCTGGTGGCCTAAAATCCACTTCCATCATAGGCTCAGCCTGGTGCTTTATCTCTCCTTCATGCTTTACACTGCAGCTGTGCTTGTTCAGATTAGCAGATCAACACAAAATCCAGACATGCAACACAGGAAATCAGTGAATGGAAAGCTGATTATCATTAAAGGGGTTGTCTCATCTCAGACAATAGGGGCATATTGCTAGGATATGCCCCCATTGTCTTATAGGTGCTGGTCCCACCGCTGGGACTGAACCCCTCAAGGTGGTGACTGGAGGACTCCGTCCCAGCCGCCAAAAAGTGCTCTCTCCATAGTACTGAATGGGAGAGCACCGCTCATGACCAGCCACCGCTCCCTTTCACTTCTATGGGCCTAATGCAAATAGCGGAGCCAGTGCTCGGCTATTTTCGGCGGCCCGTACAAAATCAATGGAGGGTTGCACGCCCTCCAACACTTTCGGGGTTCTGTTCTCGATATGGGTGCAGTCCCAGCAGTGGGACCCAAACCTATAAGACAATGGGGGCATATCCTGTGATGAGACAACCCCTTTAAACTGAGGGAGAATGATTATAAACTACAAGAAACAATGTTGCCAAGGGTGCCACCGGATCTGTGCTGCCACAGGTGCACGTGTGGGGCCGGAACCGCGCTCCGGCCCCACACGTGTCAGACAGTGTCATACATACATACACATGCATACACATACATACATAAACTTACATACATACATATATACTTACATAGGCCGGGACAGCAGGAGGGGGACGGCGCAGAACAGGAGGAGGATGGTGAGCACAAGGGTAAGTTTACCCACAGCGCCACCTGCTGGAGGGAGGGGAAATTTCAGGGAGACGGATCTGGAATGACCCCCATTGAAAGTCAATGGAGGACGGATCCGTTCACCATTGTGTCACACCAAACGGATCCGTCCCCATTGACTTGCATTGGGGGTCATTCCGGATCCGTCTTGGTGCGGATGCCCAGACCGGAGAGAAAACCGCAGCATGCTGCGGTTTGCTCTCCGGTCTGAAGACTGTACGGAATGCTTTCAGGAGCACTCCGTTCTCTTCAGTTCAGTTTTGTCCCCATTGACAATGAATGGGGACAAAACTGAAGCGTTTTATTCCGGTATTGAGCCCCTATGACGGAACTCAATACCGGAATTCAAAAACACTAATGTGAAAGTAGCCTTATACTGGAGTCTCCTTGTGTAGCAGAGGACCAGGACCTAGGTGGGGCTGCTACCCCCGCCTCTATAGCTTTGCTCCTAGCACTAAACTGGTTTCATTGACGGGGCTGTAGTAATCCAGGCTCACAATTATCCTAGAGGTGTTCTGGGTGGAGGCCAGGACCAACTGCAGGGACTGTGCCCAGACCTGCCCCCCCCCCCCCCTCTGTCTCTCTGGGAGAGCAGATTTTGAAAATTCTCATAAAGATAGGAATGTCTATACAGTTTAATTACTGCAGCCGTCTTTATGCATCTCTTTATTCCATGAATTGACTTATATAAAAAAAGAATTGTTAGGAGGCAGCAATCAGAGAGAATTTCTGAGGTATAATATGAAGATTATAGAAACATAGAAGAAGATTGACGGCAGAAAAAGACCACCTGGTCCATCTAGTCTGCCTTTTTATTATCCTTTTATTGTTATCTTAGGATAGATACATGTTTATCCCAGGCATGCTTAAATTCAGTTACTGTGGATTTATCAACCACCTCTGCTGGAAGTTTGTTCCAAGCTTCTACTACTCTTTCAGTGAAGTAATATTTTCTAATGTTGTTCTTGATTTTTCCCCCAACTAACCTCAGATTGTGCCCCCGTGTTCTTGTGTTCAGTTTCTTATTAATAACCCTTCCCTCCTGAACTTTATTCAGTCCTTTAACATATTTAAAGGTTTCAGTCATGTCCCCCCTTTCTCTTCTTTCCTCCAGACTATACATATTAAGAACTCAGAGTCTTTCTTGATAAGTTCTATGCTTTAGACCTTCCACCATTTTTGTAGCTCTTCTTTGGACCCAATATCCTTTTGCAGGTGAGGTCTCCAGAACTGAACACAGTATTCCAGATGGGCCCCAATGCGAAATCTGTAACAGGATGCCCAACTACTATGTGTCATTTAGAATACTGGCATTTTCTAATATGGCAGAAGCGTCCTCTCAGGCACCGGGGTCACGTTTTTATGCAAATTTGCTATTACCAGCCTAACTAGAATCATCCTCCTGTATACAGTGCTGTTTCAGGTTTTCGCCCCTCATCAGTACAGAGGGAAGGACGTCGGTTTGCTAGATGACATGCCTTAGATAAAGTATGGAGTGGTATAAGTACTGACTCCATTGAAGAGACACAGCAGTGTATGATTCAGATGACATACACCCCTGTATTATAAGGGAGTTAAGTACTGTTTTAGGCAGAACCTTATTTGTAATATTCACAGTGTAACTAGCTTTTCAACAAACTCTGCATTAATCAATAGTACAGTGTGTGTACATGAGGGATAGCACTTTGACCCCTATATGAGTTGTATCTGACATTTGCAGCACCTCTCCATGCATGGTGAATGTCTAGTTTGCAGTTCTCCCAGAGATTGTAGGTGGAGACTAGCTCCTATCTACTGCACAGAGAAAGAGGAGCAGGATTTGCTTCCTAACCTTCTCTTACTCATTCAGAAGCAGCCCCAGGATCATGAAGGATGTTATAAAGAAGTACTGACCTGTATGCTTGTGGGTTTAGGACACTCCTTATGTAGCTGTCTCTTTAGTATCTCTCCTCGAGTCCCGTCTCACTCCTGCTGCTGCTCACTCCTCCCTCCTCCCCTCTCCATAGACTTGTATTGGAGAACTGGCCCATCTTCAGATGAATTCAAAGCAAAACAGCTGATAACATGAGACAACTAGACATTTCTCTTCAATAAGACACATTACAAAGTTTCTTGTGGTCGCTTGTACTATAGATTAATGTAAAGTTGCGTGAAAAGTCAGTGACCATTTAACAAGTCTGTAATGGAAGGGTCTGTTCCACAGGACTGGTGCATACAACATATGGCGGCAATATTCAAAAAGGGGTCAAAATATTCAGAAGTAGCCCCAAGATCATGAAGGGCATCATAGAGAAGTACTGACCTGTATGACCTATGTTTCTATATTATTTTTCAGTCAGTGCTCCATGGGGGAAAAAAGCATGCAAATCAGATACCAGCCAAACGAGAGACTTCTGTCTACAGATGGGCGTCTGTGGTTTGGCTGGTATGATCTAATTTGAATGCTTTTACCCAATACACATTGCTTGAAATCTAAGTCTCCAAACAACACTGTGTCTCTTGGAAAAGAAATAGAATCCACTCCCCCCCCCACATCCGAGTCAAGTTTTAAAAAAATTCCATTTACCTGTTTCTTAGTTAAATCTGTACTTTGGATAGGTAAATTACAAGCAATACGCCATTACACCACTACAGCTCCTGCAGTAGTTGTCACCCAATTTTGAAGGGCATATTTATGGAGATACATCAACCACTCCCATAAGGTTGTAGAACTGGACAGATTTGCCATTCCGCTGGATTTCTCATGCCCGGGGCAAAGATTCAGCTGTTGTCCCAACCCTGCATCTACATGCTCCGAAAAAAGGCAGAGCAGCTTGTGGGCACGGCACCCCTGCCATCTAGCACCTGGCATAACTGCCTGACATGTAAAAAAAAATGTTTTCAAAACATATACATATAAAAATAAACAATGAAAAAACAACATCATTGATAACGCCGCGTCTGAAAGTGGAAAATGTCAGAATTATTAAAATATAAAAGTATCCTGCACAGTGAATGCACTTACGGAAAACACAATCAATATGCATGAATTGCTTTATTTTTGTCACCTTGCGCCCCCTAAAAAAAGGAATAAAAAGTCATCGAAAAGTCACATGTGCCTCAAAATAATGGCACTAAAGACTAGAGGTCGCTCCGCAAAAAAAACAAGCCCTCATATTGCAATGTAGATGGAAGGAATATGGGTTAGAATATGGCAAGGCAAAGCTATTTCTTTAATATTTTTTGTACAAAGTTCTTTTTGTTTTTTTAAAATGAGTAAACAAAGCATAAGAAAAAGGACATGAATTTTATATTGCGGTAATTGTACTGACCCCCACAATGAAGGAAACACGACAGTTTTAGCACACAGTGAACTACGTAAAAAACAAAATAAAAAAAATGCAATTCCGCCTTGGTTTTTCTTTTATGAATTCCACTCCACAAAAATTGTTTTAATACAAGCTATGGTCAATTAAATGGCGCTATTAATAAAATACAACTTAAGTCCCGATAACGCTATGTGAGCAGAACCTTTCTTGGTGCGGTCTGTAAAGAGACATATGAATAGCAGCACGGATCCACAATGGGAAGCAGTTTCCTTGAGGTTTTCAGCACATGATCTGCTCCAGAATCCATACACAAAAACTTCTTGTGAACTCACCGTTAGGGCTCATGCACACGGCCGTTGGTTAGCTGTTCCGTGCATTGGGGACCACAATTTGCACGGTTAACATACATGTGGATTCCGCAGACGGATCCAGACTAGAGATGAGCGAGCATGCTCAGCAGAGCATGCTCGAGTGCCATTTTTGCGTATTTGCGTACGCATTTTAAAATTCCTACGCTATTCATACGCATATTTTAATCTATACGCAAATGCGTACGAATAGCGTACAAATTCAATTTGTACGCTATTCGTACGCTATTCGTACGCATTTGCGTATAGATTAAAATATGCGTATGAATAGCGTAGGAATTTTAAAATGCGTACGCAAATACGCAAAAATGGCACTCGAGCATGCTCGCTCATCTCTAATCCAGACCCATTCAACTTGAATGGGTCCGTGATCCGTCCGCAACGCAAAAAAATAGAACGTTCTATTTTTTGCGGTGCGGAGGCACAGAGAGAAACCCAACTCCGTAGGGCTTCCGTGGGGTTCCGTGCTTTCATTCCACACCGGACCTTCCAGATTGTGGACCCATTCAAGTGAATAGGTCCGCATCCGTGATGCTGGGTGCACACAACCACTGGCAACGGCCGTGTGCATAAGCCCAAAGAGCGTATTTTTTTTCTGTTTCTGTTCTGTTTTTTTACAGTCAATGGATCCGCAAAAAACAAAAACAAAATGGCTCATTGTGCATTCCGTTTTTGTATGTCCGCATGTTACAAGGACAGGCATTGTTACAATGGATCTGCAAAGAAAAAGGATGCAATACAGATGTCACATGGATGTCATGTTTTTTTTTTTTTGCAGATCTGTGTTTTGCGGACTGCAAAATATATGTCGTGTGCATGAGCCCTTAGTTGTTTTAGCACGCATCCAATCCGCATTTTTTGCGGGTCGGATGCAGACCCATTCATTTCAGTGGGGGGGTAAAAGATGCAGGCAGCACACCACAAGGGTAGGAAAAATCTATTATGGGCCGGATGTTCCATTTTGTGCAAAGGAACGTCCTGGCCTCTATAGAACAGTCCTATCCTTGTCCGTAAAACAGACAAGAAAAAGACATGTTTTATTTTTTTGTGGGTGCCATTGAACGGACATATGGATGCAGACTGCATGTGGTGTGCTGTCCCGAATCTTTTACTGCCCCATTGAAGTGAATGGGTTCATATACGACCAACGCAAAAAGTGAATCGGATATGGAAAAAATACACAGTCGTGTGCATGATCCCTTAGTGGTTGGGTGTAGGGGCACAGGTACAAATTTTCAACTTAAAGAAGAACTCCCGACAAAAATTTTATTCCATGTCCTGCTAGAAATGTACATGATGTAATCTGTAGTGAATGTCATTTTCTTACCAGTGTCTGAATTTTTGACTTCTATCATCCTGAAGTTTCTTATCTGTGTCATGTGACCAGCAATTAGACCCACCAACTCACACATAGACTTATGTGTGGACAGGAAGTCTAATTCTCTATGTATTCCTATGAGACTGAAAGTGAGGCTCCCATAGGAATGAATAGAGCAATTACTGGCTTCCTGTCCTGGGTCAGTTGGAGGTCAGGGAGTTGGTCACATGACCCAGCTACAATAAGATGAGCAGTTTTTACTCACAGAAACAGTCACTGATAAGAAAATGACAATCACTACAGATTATATCATGAACCTTTCTAACAGGTCAGAGAATAAAAATTTTTGCGGGAGTTCTTTAAAGCTGATGATTACGTGGAACCATCTGGACATCATGGCAGAACGTTTCACCGTCATCATAGAAGAGGATTCTTTACTGTAAGAGCAGAGATGAAATACAAGTCTCTGCCAGAGGAAATGGTCATGATGAATTCACTAAAAGAGTCCAAAAGTGGCCTAGACTAGACTTTTGTGGCGTATATCTTATGCCGATTCTGTCACGCGCCATGTTGCGGTAGAATCTGTGACTTCTTTCCCGCTCATGCCAGGTTATTTTCTACGCCTGGTTTAGGCATAGAAAATTGTCTAAATGTCAGACAGCAAGGAAGTTGGCGTAGATTTAGAAGCGGCGGCAGTGGATAGAGGCCGGCGCCTCTACATAACACCGCCAGCTATAGGGGATATTAAGACTGGCGTCTAAAATGCCAAATAAATGTGTCCCTATATTTTTTTTCAACCTTACTGATTATGCATAAGCTGCCCCAAAACTGTCACCATGCTACTTTACTCCTGGGAAAAATGTGAATTGCTCAAAGGTTAAGTGAGTTGTCTGAGATTGAAAAATGTACAAGGGTCAGACACCTATCTACAAGATAAACTCTATTAAACCAGTCATACTGCCTGGTAGGGTTGATTCTGCTGATTAAAATTACACTCACCGGCCACTTTATTAGGTACACCATGCTAGTAACGGGTTGGACCCCCTTTTGCCTTCAGAACTGCCTCAATTCTTCGTGGCATAGATTCAACAAGGTGCTGGAAGCATTCCTCAGAGATTTTGGTCCATATTGACATGATGGCATCACACAGTTGCCGCAGATTTGTCGGCTGCACATCCATGATGCGAATCTCCCGTTCCACCACATCCCAAAGATGCTCTATTGGATTGAGATCTGGTGACTGTGGAGGCCATTTGAGTACAGTGAACTCATTGTCATGTTCAAGAAACCAGTCTGAGATGATTCCAGCTTTATGACATGGCGCATTATCCTGCTGAAAGTAGCCATCAGATGTTGGGTACATTGTGGTCATAAAGGGATGGAAATGGTCAGCAACAATACTCAGGTAGGCTGTGGCATTGCAACGATGCTCAATTGGTACCAAGGGGCCCAAAGAGTGCCAAGAAAATATTCCCCACACCATGACACCACCACCACCAGCTTGAACCGTTGATACAAGGCAGGATGGATCCATGCTTTCATGTTGTTGATGCCAAATTCTGACCCTACCATCCGAATGTCGCAGCAGAAATCGAGACTCATCAGACCAGGCAACGTTTTTCCAATCTTCTACTGTCCAATTTCGATGAGCTTGTGCAAATTGTAGCCTCAGTTTCCTGTTCTTAGCTGAAAGGAGTGGCACCCGGTGTGGTCTTCTGCTGCTGTAGCCCATCTGCCTCAAAGTTCGACGTACTGTGCGTTCAGAGATGCTCTTCTGCCTACCTTGGTTGTAACGGGTGGCAATTTGAGTCACTGTTGCCTTTCTATCAGCTCGAACCAGTCTGCCCATTCTCCTCTGACCTCTGGCATCAACAAGGCATTTCCGCCCACAGAACTGCCGCTCACTGGATGTTTTTTCTTTTTCGGACCATTCTCTGTAAACCCTAGAGATGGTTGTGTGTGAAAATCCCAGTAGATCAGCAGTTTCTGAAATACTCAGACCAGCCCTTCTGGCACCAACAACCATGCCACGTTCAAAGGCACTCAAATCACCTTTCTTCCCCATACTGATGCTCGGTTTGAACTGCGGGAGATTGTCTTGACCATGTCTACATGCCTAAATGCACTGAGTTGCCGCCATGTGATTGGCTGATTAGAAATTAAGTGTTAACGAGCAGTTGGACAGGTGTACCTAATAAAGTGGCCGGTGAGTGTATATCTGCCTTGTGAAAATCGGTTGTGGGGCTCTCAAGGAAAAAGACTGTCATAGTTTATGCAATTGAGGGTTTCAGTGCACTGAGGGGTGGGGCCTTGCTCCTCAGTGCACCTCAGCTCCTCAGCACTGGCCACGCCCCTCCGTGCACTGAAGCCTTCAAGAGTACAGAAAATAGGTCTTTTTTTTTTCCTCTGGAACACTGCAATCGATTTGCACAAGGCAGGTATCATTTTAATCAGCAGAACCAACCCTAACAGACAGGGTATCTGGTTTAACAGGGTAGATCCTGCTGACAGTTGCTCTTTAAATTGGTTATCTATAGGTCACTACCTTTGCTGACTGGTAACTGAGGATTATCATTGCACTTATATACCAATAAATGCTTTAGATCAATACAATGATGATTCATCTCATTGATAAACTTCAAAGGACAAAGTTCTGATAAGAAACGCTGAAGTTCTCAAAGAAATTGTCATTTCTTCATTTTGACCTCATTTCCAACTTTCAATAGAACCAATAGTTTCCTGTAAGCGGACTTGTAACTTGTGATCTGTGCAGGGATCTCTCACAGTATGTTGGGATGTAACTGCTTACATGGAGGCCGAGCACCCTGGTCACTTTCCCTATAGCGCCCCTGCAGGTGTAAGAAGGTATAATGAACTGTCTAGGGGCTGGAGTCAGAGGTCAGAGCATACTGGGAGTTGTAGTTTTCATTTGTTGCTAGGTCAGGGTTCACAGTTCTAGAGATCACAGCTCTTGAGGGTGAGTGATCGCCATTAAAGGAGTGCTTTGTTTTGAAAAATAGAGAAAGGGAAGACAAGTGCCGCGCCTTCTGGTTCTAGGCAATGTTGGTAGTCCCAGATCCTCAATTACTATAATAGCAGTAATATTGTATATACTACTATTATTACTACTACAAATATAATCAAATAATGTAATATATCTGATAATATATACTGTACCATATATATAGTATACTACTACTAATACAACCATATAATAATTATATAATAAAATACTGCTGATAATATAAGCATAAAATATACTGCTAATAGTAAAATCAAATAATGTAATATATCTGATAATATATTATATAATATATACTGTAATATATATATACTACTAGTAATACAAACATATAAGATTATATAATATACTGCTGATAATATAATCATAAAATATACTACTACTAGTAATAATAATAATAATAATAATATATTCATATGATTTACTACTATTTAATTATATAATCATGTAATATTATACTACTGCCAATAATAATATAATCCTATAAAAATATAATGCTAATAATATAATCACATAATATATTACTACTACTACTACTACTACTAATAATAATAATAATAATTAGAGATGAGCGAGCATGCTCGTCCGAGCTTGGTGCTCGTTCGAGTATTAGGGTACTCGTAAGTGCTCGCTGCTCGGAGTATCTCGCCAAGCTCGAGGAAATGGCATCTCCCGCATTTGAAATTTTTGGCGCCTATAAATTCAGCCAATCACAAGCCAGGAGACTCGGCGTACCACCCAGCATCACGTGGGGCCCTTACATGTCGATAGCAGGGGTTGGCTGGCCTGATCAGGTGACCCTGGAATATACTAGTGACTGGCCGCGGTGCTCGGCTCAGATGCCGTCTGGATGTCGTTAGGGACAGAGCTGCTGAGTTTCAGGGACAGTGTTAGGGCCTGCATTTAGTTCTCTGTTAGGCAGGAATCACCCATAAAGAACCCAACAGCCCTTCTAAGGGCTACAAGACATTTTTTTTTGTCGGCTGGGCTGGCTGGCTGGCTGGCTGGCACTAGTAGTGCAGCTATCGCCATATATAACACTTTTTTTTTTATAGTTTTATCTCAGTGATACAAATCCATTTCATACAGCAGGGTGGAACCATTCTGTGTGTCATAGTTCAGCTGTCCACTCACCACAAACCACAATCCGTATTTTCTGTCCAGGTGACCTATACTGTACGTCACGTAATCAAATAAGGTCTTTTGCTTTCACTGATACAGCTACATTAGAAAAATCTCTGTGCGACATTTGTCTGGGTTGCAGTCAAAATAGCCACAGTCAGCAGGGGCTGAGTTTGCTCTCTGATAGTTTCTGCACGTCACATTAAAAAAATATATATATAAAAAAAATATTAAAAAAATAAAAATAAAAAAAAATAGTTTTTTTGTTGTTTTATCTCAGTGATACAAATCCATTTCATACAGCAGTGTGGAACCATTCTGTGTGTCACAGTTCAGCTGTCCACACAGTTCAGCTGTCCACTCACCACAAAGCACAATCCGTATTTTCTGTCCAGGTGACACATTCTGTACGTCACGTAATTAAAAAAGGTCTTTTGCTCTCACTGATACAGCTAGATAACAAAAATCTCTGTGCGACATTTATCTGGGTTGCAATTAAGCAGACCAAGTCTGCCTAATCTAATAGTTTCAGTGTAATTGCTCCATACTGCACGGTACGTAATAACATACGTAATTTAGCTCTAACTTATCCACCTATATATTTTCTTGTTCAGATTGAACAAGTTTGTGGGTTTCAGTACACCAGGCCCATTTTTTTTTTTTTTTTTATATAATACACGTATATACAGAAAATGTTGAAACCCAGGGCTAAGGGTCGAGGACGAGGGCGTGGGCGGGGGCATTCAATTACTGCAGTGGGCAGAGGCCGTGGTCCTGGGCAGGGTGAGACAGTACCTGCTGATGATGGAGCAGGGGAACGCCGCAGAGCTACACTCCCTAGCTTCATGTCTCAACTTACAGGGACACGTGGTAGAGGACTGTTGAAACCACAACAGTGCAAACAGCTGATGTCGTGGATTGCGGACAATGCTTCAAGTAATTTGTCCACCAGTCAGTCTTCCACGCAGTCCACCCACGTTACCCAAGGGAGCACTCCTCTGGCTCCTCCACCTCAACCTCCTTCCCCCCAGTCTGCCCCCTCCCAGGAAAATTTGGAATGCGATCCAGCATACTCTGAGGAACTGTTTTCTGGACCCTTCCCAGAGTCACAAACCACTTCTCAGGTTGCTGCTGACCTCGTTCCCGATGCCCAAGTTTTCCAACTGTCGCAGTCTGTGGGTGATGATGATGACATTGTTGACTTAGTGGAAGAAGTGTGTAAAGAAGTGTCGGACGATGAGGAGACACGGTTGTCAGACAGTGGTGAAGTTGTTGTCAGGGCAGGAAGTCCGAGGGGGGAGCAGACTGAGGAATCGGAGGATGACGAGGTGACTGACCCAAGCTGGGTTGATAAGCCGAGTGAAGACAGTGCTTCTGAGGCGGAGGCGAGTGCTGCACCAGAACAGGTTGGAAGAGGCAGTGGTGTGGCCAGAGGGAGAAGCAGGGCCAGAGCTGGTGCATCAGCAGCAACTGTTTCACGTAGTGAAGCTCCCGTGGCGAGGCCTAGATGTTCGCAAGTCTGGAGTTTCTTTAAAGAAAGTGAGGATGACCGACGGACTGTGGTGTGCAACCTGTGCCACACCAGGATCAGCAGGGGTGCCACCACTACTAGCCTAACCACCACCAGCATGCGCAGGCCACCACCTCCTGCCGGTCACACCACTGCTCCTTCCCCTGTGTCACTCGCTGCCTCTGCTAGTCAACCCCCTGCCCAGGACTCCGGCACGAGCGCCTCCTGCCGGAAAACCACACCTTCGCCTCCACGATCCTCCACAGCGTCCACCAACGTGTCCCAGCGCAGCGTTCAGCTGTCTTTACAGCAGACGCTGGAGCGCAAGAGGAAATACAGTTCCACCCACCCACATGCCCAAGCCCTCAACGTCCACATCTCCAAATTGCTGAGCCTGGAGATGCTGCCCTATAGGCTGGTAGAGACCGAGACCTTTCGCAATCTCATGGCGGTGGCTGCCCCTCGGTATTCGGTCCCCAGCCGCCACTATTTTTCCCGATGTGCCGTCCCATCCCTACACCAGCACGTGTCACAGAACATCATCCGTACCCTGACCAATGCTGTTTCTGAGAAGGTCCACCTAACCACGGACACGTGGACAAGTGCTGCCGGGCAGGGACACTATATATCACTGACGGCACATTGGGTTAACTTGGTGGAGGCTGGGACCGAGACTGACCCTGGGGCCGCTCATGTACTGTACTGCCCACACCGAGGATTGCGGGGCCTACCTCGGTCACGGTCTCTCAGACGTACTATGCCTCCTCCGACCACCCCTCCTCCTCCTCCTCCACCGAATTACCATCCGTGGGCGCGGCGCCTTCAGTCGGTAGCTCTAGGCGCAGCAGCAGTGCCGTGGGTAAGCGCCAGCAGGCGGTGCTCAAACTGCTGAGCTTAGGTGACAAAAGGCATACCGCCCAAGAGCTGTTACAGGGCATCACGGCGGAGACCGATGTGTGGCTGGCACCGCTGAACCTCAAGCCAGGCATGGTTGTGTGTGACAACGGGCGTAACCTGGTGGCGGCTCTGCAACTCGGCAGACTGACACATGTGCCATGCCTGGCCCACGTGTTCAATCTCATAGTTCAGTGGTTCCTCAAGACATACCCCAATCTGTCTGATTTGCTCACAAAGGTGCGCCGCATCTGTGCGCATTTCCGCAAGTCGACCACATATGCTGCGAATCTCAGGGCAGCGCAGCGCCACCTACAACTGCCCGCTCACTGACTGTTGTGCGACGTGCCCACGAGATGGAATTCTACATTAAACATGTTATCCAGAGTTTACCAGCAGCGCAGAGCGATTGTGGACTGCCAGATGTCAACTTCCACCAGAACTGGTAGTCAGGTCAGTCAGATTCCTCAAGTCTACAATGAGGAGTGGACGTGGATGTCTGATATCTGCCAGGTGTTGAGCAACTTTGAGGAGTCAACACAGATGGTCAGTGGCGATGCCGCCATTATCAGCCTCACCATCCCGCTGCTTTGCCTGTTGAAAAAATCACTGCTCAGCATGAAGTCAGATGCTTTGCGCTTGTCACAAGAGACGGTGGAGGAAGATACGTCGCTTGATAGCCAGAGCACCCTCCGGTCTGTTTCTCAGCGCGTATCGGAGGAGGGGGATGAGGATGAGGAGGAAGAGGAGGAGAATGTCGGCGAGACAGTAGAGGGTACCAGTGCTCAGTCCTTAACTCTTGAGCGTGTATGGGCTGAAGAGGAGGACTTGGAGGAGGAAATGGAGAGTCAGGTCAGTGAGGAGAGGGTTCTTGCGTGTTGGGACTCTGGCGCACATGGCAGACTTCATGTTAGGCTGCCTATCCCGTGACCCTCGCGTTAGAAGAATTTTTTCAAACACTGATTACTGGGTGTTCACTCTCCTGGACCCACGGTACAAGCAGAACCTTTCCACTCTCATCCCTGTAGAGGAAAGGAGTATGAGAGTGAATCAATATCAACAGGCCCTGGTGCACAAGCTGAAACAATTCTTCCCATCTGACGCCGCTAGCGGCAGAGGGCATGGTTCTGTGGGCCAAGTAGCGGGGGAGAGGAGGCGAGCAGGCAGCTTGTCCAGCACTGGCAGGGGAACGCTCTCCAAGGCCTTTGCCAGTTTTATGTCACCCCAGCAAGACACTGTCACCTGTCCCCAGTCTCAGCAGAGTAGGGGTGAGCTTTACAGAAAGATGGTGAGGGAGTACCTAGCTGACCATACCAACGTCCGTAGCGATCACTCTGCTCCATACAACTACTGGGTTTCAAAGCTGGACACGTGGCCTGAACTGGCGCTGTACGCCTTGGAGGTGCTGCCCTGCCCTGCCGCTAGCGTGCTGTCAGAGCGGGTATTCAGTGCAGCTGGTGGCGTCATCACCGATAAGCGTACACGCCTGTCAACTGACAGCGCTGACAGGCTGACGCTTATTAAAATGAATAAGGCCTGGATTTCACCGGAATTCAAATCTCCTCCGGGGGAAAGCAGCTAAAGATTTACATTACTTATGTATCTGATTCTTCTTCTCTACTCCTCCTCCTCCTTGTCGTCTTTTTTAGAGGTCCAACTGGCACTCTTCTACCACAGTTTTTCCGGAGGTCCACCTACAGGCCCTCTCTCCAAACAATTTTTCCGGAGGTCCACCTACAGGCCCTCTCTCTAAACAATTTTTCTTTGCACCTAGTTGGGTGCTTCCCTAACATGTGCCTCGCCTTTCTTGGTCTGGGTGAGCACAATTGCCATGAGGGTAACCACCAGGCTGTTGCCTGAGAATTTGGGGTAATGGTGGGATTAGGCAGCCTCAGAGGCATCCATCCATGCATGCTGCCCCTGCTGTTTCCTGTCCATTTCCGTGGTGTTTCCATCATTTTCTGAGGTTTCCAGGTTTTCACCCAGCCTTCCCTAGGCAGAGCCTTGGTCCTCTGCAAAAATGCTTGAGTCTCCCATTGACTACAATGGGGTTCGTTACTCGAAACGAGCACCCGAGCATCGGGAAAAGTTCGTCTCGAATAACGAGCACCCGAGCATTTTAGTGCTCGCTCATCTCTAATAATAATATATTGCAATATACTACTACAACTAATAATATAAGCATATAATAATAAAATAATTACATTTATAGAATACGATATAATATATAATATTGAATAGTGTAATAATATTATAATCATATAATAATATAATCTACTACTACTAATAATATATAAATATCACTACTGATAATAAAATAAATATAAATAAATAATAATAAATAAAGAATAATGAGGGGGAGGATTTTACAGTGTGTTCACCACAAGGCAGGATGTTTATACAGAAACCTGTTATCTTATTAATACAATAATTAGGACATGATAATTTGTTTTCGGCATTTGCTCCAGATAAGGTGTCACCCAGGAACCTGCTCTGCCTTCTGTATGAGTCCTCCCGGCCACGCCTGCGGACAGGGCTGTGTATGGAAATCAGTGGATGATGTCACTGGCTCCTGGGAAGGTCTCATTCATTTTCGCAGATGGGAGAAGGACAGAGATTCATGATCGTGGATGAGACGCTGGAGAAAAGAGCCTGAAACCAGAGGGAGAGCTGAACTTTGTACTCTGATTCAGATACCTGCCCCCTCTAAGCTGTGTGCTCTGGGAAGGAAAGAGTTAAGAGGAACAGGAGCAGCCACCCTGGGAAGATCTTATTTTTTAATCCTTGCAAAGAGCAGCTTTGACCTGGATGCAGCCAGATTCACTACTATGACATGGTGCTGGGACCAGAAATGCATCAGCTAGACCCGCAGACCATGGAATCCTGCTCCACAGGTACAACCCCCCAGCTGCGGCAGCGCTGCCAGCTCCAGAATGCTATGTTTCCATCTAGAATTGGACACCTGTCAGCGTAGAGAGGCTGCAGGCTTTCAAGGAACGGGTCTTTTGAAAGGGTTAATAGAGACAAAGCAGAATGAGACTTGGAAACTGTCAGCATTACAGGTGAGTGTGAGTCACTAGGGGGAGTTACCAACTGTCAGTTCTACTGACTGAGCCCCAGGTAATGGGACTGACCAGTGATCGCCTTCTGCTGGGTGACTGGAAGGAGCGATGCTCCTAGTAAGGTAAGTGGAGATGGGGGTAAGTGTCAATTAAAGGGGCGGTAAGTCACAGGGAGGCATTATAAGAGGAGCTTCGGATGTGAAGGTGTCTAGAGCAGGGATGCCCAACCTGCGGCTCTCCAGCTTTTGTAAAACTACAATTCCCACCATGCCCTGCTGTAGGCTGATAGCTGTAGGCTGTCTTTTCATGTTGGGAGTTGTAGCTCCACTGCAGTTTCTCTCAGCATCGCTGGGTTAAAGGGGTTCCCCGACCCATAGGTCCAGCAAACCCACCTGAATTACACAGGACACGCCTGCAGGAGAAGGCTTTAGCAGGTTATGGGTTATGGACATGACGTCACTTCTGTTATGGACAGGTCCAGAACTATTCCTCCCCCCTGGCACATGCGCAAGCTCCTGAACCCACCTCATCTGTCCTGCCGAACCCCCTTTAACCCCTTATAGTCACTGTTTAAAGGGCATCTGTCAGCAGTTTTGTACCTATGACACTGGCTGACCTGTTACATGTGCACTTGGCAGCTGAAGACATCTGTGTTGGTCCCATGTTCATATGTGTCCACATTGCTGAGAAAAATGATGTTATATTATATGCAAATGAGCCTCTACGAGCAACGGGGGCGTTACCATTACACCTAGAGGCTCAGTTCTCTCTACAACTGTCGTACCCTCTGCTCTTTGATTGACAGGGCCAGGATGTGAACTCTTTATTATGCCTGGCCCTGTCAATCAAAATGGAGAATGTGCAGCAGTTGTAGAGAGAACTGAGCCTCTAGGTGTAATGGTAACGCCCCCGTTGCTCCTAGATGCTCATTTGCATATATTAAAACATTGTTTTTCTCAGCAATGTAGGCACATATCAACATGGGACCAACACAGATGTCTTCAGCTGCCGAGCGCACATGTAACTGGTCAGAAAATTTCATAGGTACAAATCTGCTGACAGAGGCCCTTTAAGGCTACTTTTGCGCAATCAGTGTTTGATCAGTGATTTCTATCAGTGATTTTGAGCCAAAACCAGGAGTGGAGCCTCCACAGAGATAAGGCATAATAGAAAGATTTGCTCCTGTTCTGTGTTTTTGACCCACACCTGGTTTTGTCTCAGAATCACTGATCAAACACTGAGTTTGTGAAAGCAGCCTTAGGTCGAGTTCACACCTCAGTGTTTGATCAGTGATTGTGAGTCAAAAACAGTAGTGAAGCCTTCACAGACATAAGGTATAAGGGAAAGATCTTCACCTTTTATTTGTTTTTGACCCAGATCTGGTTTTGGCTTCCAATCACTGATGGAAATCACTGACAGAACATTAACAGTGTGAATAAGGCCTAACGCCGGGGCAAGATATAATATGAGGCTCATGTATCTAAGGCAGGAGTTACACCTGGTGGATTTCTTGGGGACTCTCATGTCGCAATCACAACGCTGCCCCCTTCACTTTCATCAGTTGTGATGCAGACAGCGCTACGCTGCAAAGCGTGTCGCAGCCAAAGTCGCCATGTAGCCCAAGACTTTTAAAAAATCTGTCACCGGTGACTTCTCTGTCCAACTGTTTGCGTAGACACATAGCTGCAGTTTTCCTGATTAAAACACTGTTTTTCTTTTGTTGATCTGAGGCGCCGTTCCCGAATTATGAGACTTTTTATTCACATACAAATAAGGTTTTTGGTGCAATGAGGGCGTCACCGTTGCTCTTGTTACACTGAAGTTCCGTCCGTTTTTGTGACCAGCCCCTCCATGGCCGCTTAGATTGACAGGGATGGGCAGTTGCAAAACAGCAATTGAGGGACTGGCCACAGAAATGAGTGGAGCTTGGGTGCAATAGTTACTCCTTTATTGCACCAAAGGGCTAATTCAGATATTAAGAAAAATAACTCGGGAACAGAGCCACAGATCAACAAAACAAAAACAGTGTTTTAATCAGGAGGACCACAACTATGTGATAGGGAGGTGCTGGTGACAGATTTATGTTAAAGACATAAGCTTCATTGTTGCACGTAGAGTCATTTATGAGATATCTGGCATCATGGCTGTGTCTGAAGAACTACAAGTTCCAGCCTTCCATGTCAGTATTTCTTCCTTGCATGGTCAAAATGTCCATCTGATATGAGCCCGGGCCCTTCCCTTCCAGTTCTCAGTGGTAAATGTCACTGGGATGATAAGAGAATCTGTTGTTACCTGTTACTTCCTGAAATTGTGCAATACGAGGCATCATGTGTGCAGCAGAGTGGCACTCAGTGCCTCCCCCTCCCCCCAGCGCAGCCCTATCAACTGATCACCTTCATACAGGAGCTGCAGACTTAGTGCCAAATGCAGCATCTGATGGCAGCTCCCAGAGCCCTGCAGCGGAAACCTCCTTCATCTGGGGCTATAATAGATGCTAAAATATGTATATCTGTGTGCCAGCAACCTACATAGGAAAGAAAAACTCCCAAAAGTTACATAATGCTCTGCTAGAAATAGTACAGGGTTAGATATGGGCCCCGGTGCAGCGCATGGAGGGTAAGTGCCCCTCAGCCACATATCTATCTATCCATCCATCTATCTCCTATCTATCTATCTATCTATCTCTCATATCTATCTATCCATCTATCTCATATCTATCTATACGATTATCTATCTATCTCATATTCTATCGTTTATCTATTTATACTGTACATCTATCTAATATCTATCTCCTATCTATCTATCTATCTATCTATCTATCTAAAGAATAAATAGCTGCACTCCAATGTAAAGTCCAGGTGCTAAATCCTCAGACTCTCGGACAGCAGATCCACAATGTGCAGTCTTGCATTGGCTTGACAAACGTGGCATTTGGTGTAATAAAGGGATCCGATTTTCCACATATTCTGGAGTACTGCCTATTCTCTTTTTTTTCTTTCTATCTATCTATTAGAGATGAGCGAATCTATTCGTTGATTCGTATCGAACTGTAAAATTCGAAACTGTTCCTAAGTAGAAAACGCATTCACTACATACCTGTCCGATAAATTGTACGCTAATGCTACGTATAAGTTACTCTATAAGCTGTTGCATACGAATACAAGTAATTAGCGAACTTGTACTATTAGTTCGTTATTCGTGCGCAAAAGCCTGGGAAGAAAGCGGTCACCTGACCTAGTGGGCAGGGCTTGCTCTGATTGGCTCAGGCTCGGTCAGCCAGTGATGCATCACTTCTGCTGTGACTGCTGAGACGAGCAGAAGCATTGTGTGTGAAGTTCTGAGAGACAGAAAACTCTTGTGTTAAAATTGGGGTGTAATTGTTCAGGGAATCCATATTACACATCAGGGATACTGCAGGGCCAGTGCAGGGCTAGTAATTAATCAGGCAGGGGGAGAGAGAGATAGGGAGATACAGGGACAAAGACCAGCTGCAGGGCCACAGAGTGAAGTCAAAAATGTCTGGAACGGATAAGCAAAAGGGGTCCAGTTCCAGCCAGACCTCGAGCTCTAAAAAAAGGAGAAGGTGGCACAGGGCAGCAGTGTCAAAGGACCTGTAGCCGGAGCTTCTACTTGTAGTATTCGCAATAATTGGCCGGTGTTTCACCGGACTAACCCACCAAGGCGCAAAATTGTAGTGGAGGAGAAAGTGGATGAGGTAGTGGAGTGGATGGCACACTCATCTCAGTCTCAGCCGGATGATCTGCTGTCATCTGCTGATACAGTATCCATATGTAGCCAGAGGTCAGACGCAGAGCGTTCCTCCTGCTCCACCATTCCTCTCCAGCAAAGCCCGTCATTTTCGTATGCAATTTGTACGCTCATGTGTACGTGTTCAAAGAATTTGCGTACCTTTTAAAACTGAACATTCGTTATTAGTGCGCGAATGTTCGCTAAACGCCACATAATAACGTATATTTTGTACGCAGATTCAACGAATATATTAGTCGAATATAATCTTATGAAAAGTTCAACGAATGTTCGGCAAATAAAATTTTGAATGATTCGCTCATCTCTACTATCTATCTATCTATCTATCTATCTATCTATCTATCTATCTATCTATCTATCTAATCTAATCTAATCTAAACAAAGTATAAGCCACGGTACTCCAGCTAAGGACTTGAGAAAGGTCCTATGATAGGACTGAAACGTTGTTGTCTTTACATGAGTGAATGAACCACCATCTTGAATGAAATCGTCTGGAGTGCTGTGATTTCTTTGCTTATGTGAATTTGTATTGAATTTCTGTGTGTATCTTGGCACTCGTGGCATCTCTTTCTCTTTTTTTTGTCATTATCTCTAAGGACAGCCACTTCGTTGTCTTTGTGCTTTCTATTTTATAATGGAGAAGTAGAGACACAGCCAATTAAAATCCTGTTCATGGCTCCTTCTAACCTTAGGCCCGCCCACAAGGACCCAACCAATAGTGAAGCATAACTTTACTCATTGTAGATTAATTTGCCTGCAGATCTGTGTGTCTCTACACAATTTTGGCCATAACTGATGATAAAATTAACCCAGTGTGTGCTCATCTCAAAAATCACAAGACGAATGAATAAAGCTGCTGGATAATCAGGCATATTAATAAAAGTACTTTATGTTTATACTCATGCAAGTATCTGACATGCCATGAATTCACTAGTCACCTCTGTGTGACGTTTGAGTTTTATCAGGTTTCCCTATGTGAATAATAGATTGTAAATCATATTATGTGACATGACAGGAGTGACTGGGTTCCTGAATCACTGGGTTCCTAAGGCACTGGGTCATGAGGCACTGGTTTCCTGAGTAACTGGGTCATGAGGCACTGGGTTCTCGAGTCACAGAAGGCCCCATAGCTGCTCAGAAGGAGATTGTGATGTAAATAAGGTCTTGATGTCTAAGAAATTTAAAGGACGATGTTAATACAGAAGATGTCCATGACAGAAATTACCTGCACAGAACGTAGTGGAAGGACTAGTAACATTGCTTGGATCTTTTAAGTCGTATGGACGTCATATGGGGGATCCTGCTTGGAAGTCGTAATACACATAATAATACTCCAGCCTCCTGTATTGTATTTTATTACCTCCACTGACAGCTATAGAGGATGCACAACTAGTGGCCGCCATAAGAGAGGGGAGAAATTATTAACCCTGTTTGTTCAATAATGCCACGGTACCTACACTGACAGATGAGTGTGGACCTTAAAGGGGTTGTCCACAAATAATATTCTACAGTTTTCAAACCAGCACCTGGACCTGAATACTTTTGTAATTGCATGTAATTAAAAATGTAGCATAGCCACTGAGTTATAGACTGAACTCTATCTGTATAGCGCCACCTGCTGTTTGTTTTTTTTCTAATTTCTCTGTCCTGCTCACGGAGACAGAAGCACATGCTCAATTCCATCCTTCAACTGCCACTAGCTGCAGTAGAAAGGACACGCCCCCTGAGCTGTGATAGGGACAGCATGGACACGCCCCCTGAGCTGCCAGCTTGATATAAATCTAGCAGAGCAATGAATGAGGAGATCTCTGGATCCATGTGAGGTACAGGGCTGGTTCTAGCTTTGTTAGAAAACGACTGTCATGTCCTATATGATATTGGGTTTTCATTTTGTACATTAGTCATGGGATAACCCCTTTAATAATCCTATATAAGAAACAGTCACTATATAATCTAACAAAAGGGCGGAACTACAATTTCCGTACTGCCTTATGGCGCCATAAAGCCTCTACTGATTATTTAAGCGGAGGTGTTGCTACATATAAAAAGCAGTCGCCACATTACAGAAGGACGTAATCATTCATATATCGCCCCACAGTGCAGACGTGCTCCCACTGACTGCATTAGGGCTCATGAACGCGGCCGTAGCCGCAGACTGAGGATCTGCGGAAAAACACGGATACCGGCCGTATACCTTCCGCATTTTGCGGAATAGAACATCTGGGCCATAATAGAACAGTCCTATCCTTGTCTGTAAAATGCACAAGAATAGGACACATTCTATATTTTTCCAGATGCAATGGAATGGACATACGGATGCGGACAAAAACCACGGTCGTGTGCATGAGCCTTTAGTTTTTAAAAAACACACCAGGGGGCAGATGGTAAATGTGCCATAATCTCACTTTTCTGCCTTAAACATAGACCACTTTGAAAAGTGGCATCTCCTAAACGTTGCAAATAAGTCGCAACTGGCACGTGCGACATTTGAACATTAAAAAACTTATGTATCAGTGTGTCTCACAGCTGAGACATTTTCTCAGACCCTCACCCCCTAAAAGGCCCTTGTATAGGTGATTCCTCTGCCTCAGGTACAGTAGATTTGGCTCGTAAATATTTCCCCTTTCTCTGCTACAATGATACAGAATTCGAATGAATGGGAGACATTGTAGCGGCCGGATCATCTCCTGATCTGAGCGATGAATTGTCTCACAAGATTGCCCATTGTCTCAGGAGACGCAGACACAAACACACCTGAGGCGCAGGCAGGATGACGCTTCCCTTAAAGAGACAGGAGCGTTACACAATCGCCTTCTGCACATTCCCTCCGTGACAATTGCTGCTTTGTCTGTAAAGAATAGAACGCACAGATCTTAAAGGGTTTCTGTCACCAGTTTTTTCGGTATGAATCAGGCTGACATTAGAGATGTGCTAATGTCACCTGATTCCAAATATATATCTGTTTTATTTACTGGTGCCCCCATTTTTATATAAAATTAACTTTTATTTTATGCTAATAAGACCTCTAGGTGAAGGGGTGTTACCCCTGCTCCTAGAGGCTCTGTTGATTGACAGGACTAGGCAGAGAAGAAACACTCCATTCACCATAGCTTGCAAGGACCTTCAATGATGTCATGACCATGTGATCAGTCACATGGTTAGGATCACACAAACAGCCTGTCTCCTCCTAAACCATGTGACTGATCACAAGGTCATGACATCATTGAAGGTCCTTGCAAGCTATGGTGAATGGAGTGTTTCTTCTCTGCCTGGGCCTGTCAATCAACAGAGCCTCTAGGAACAGGGGTAACGCCCCTTGCACCTAGAGGCCTTATTAGCATAAAATAAAAGTTTATTTTATATAAAAATGGGGGAACCAGTAAATAATACAGATATATCTCTAATGTTAGCCTGATTCATACCGAAAAAACTGGTGACAGAAACCCTTTAAGAGCTTATAAGACGAGTCCTTAGTTCTCACTCTTAGGGCTCATGCACACGACTGTATGTATCTTGCGGTCTGCAAAAAACGGATCCGCAAAAAATACGGATGACATCTGTGTGCATTCCGTATTTTGCGGAAAGTAACAGCTGGCCCCTAACAGAACAGTCCTATCCTTGTCCATAATGCGGACAATAATAGGACATGTTCTATTTTTTTGCACAACAGACATACAGAAATACTGAATGCAAAACGAGTAACTTCCGTTTTTTTGCGGACCCATTGAAATGAATGGTTCCATATACGGTCCGCAAAAAAAAAAACAGAACGGACACGGAAAGAAAATACGTTTGTGTGCATGAGCCCTTATGCTGCATTTTTTCTGCACAAGAATCCGCAATGAAAAACCGCTCATGATACACAACTTATGCAGTAGCCTGAGGGCATGTTCATAAACTTGCGTTAGCACTAGAGATGAGCGAATCAGCTTGGACAAATCAAATTTATTCAAAAATTTGCCTCTTCGAGCACCGAGACTCCCCTCCCCCCCCCTGCCTTTGCTTGATGGGGCTAGACCTCTCCACTTGCCCTGTCAATCTTATGTGGCTCGGAGTAGCAGCGCATGCGCAGAGGATCTGCTGCTTTACCTGAGCAGTGCAGATGCCCCGCTATACTTTTGGGTTTACCGAGACTTGAGAGGCACATGCAGAGTCAGCATCTGCGAGGCTCACGTAGAAGCAGCAGAGCCTCTGTGCTTGCACTGCCATAGATTTGCCACGGATGTCACCCTACACATTGCCCCAAGGTGGAAGTCTACAGCATTAAAGCAGTTTTCTGGGTGTTAACTACTGATGACCTATCCTCAGGATGAGTCATCAGTATCTGATTGGTGGGGGTTCGACACCCGGGACCCCTGCCAAGGTAACGGCGCCGCGGCCTTCTCTTAGCTTTTCCTAGGCCAGTGACGTCACATTCATCGGTCACGTGGCCTAGGAGCAGCTCAGCCCCATTCAAGTGAATGGGGCGGAGCACGATACCAAGCACAGCCACTATACAATGTACGGCGCTGTGCTTGGTGAGCTGAGAGAAGGCATCGGTGCTCATAGGAGCACCGGTGCCTTCTCAAACAGTTGATCGGCAGGGGTCCCTGGTGTCAGACCCCCACCGATCAGATACTGATGACCTATCGTGAGGATAGCTCATCAGTAATAAAATCCTGGAAAACCCCTTTAAAGTCGGCAGTGCAGGAGAATTTACACTTTTTGTGGATTTTTTTTTTTTTGTCTCTTTTTGTAATCCGTGTATTAGAAGTCTGCAATGTCTGCATCCAGGCATGTGGACATACCGTTACAGTGCATCAGAGTTGCGTCGTTGTCAGTTGTCCATGTTTAGGATGAATTAGCAAACGCTGGGGCACATTTACTAATGGACTTGCAACTATTTTAAGTGTAAAATAGTCGAAAATCCCCTTTTTTAACCAGTCATGCTGCATTATTAAGTCGGACGGCAGAGTGGGGGGTGTCAGGGGCCCTGGCAAATTTACTAATATTTACGTCTGGAAACAGACGGAACAATTAGCAAAAAACTAGGCAAGCCCCTGGCACGCCTCGTCATAAATTAGACAAATCTAATGGCAGCTCAGTGAGTAAACTAAGAGCGGTTTAAAAACCCGGTCTTAGTAAATGTGCCCCAGTGGTCTGGATGCTTTCCCATGTTAAGGACACAATATCCTGAGCGCTGAGTGAAGCCCAGTTCATTTATAAAAAATGTAACGGAAATATGTGCAAGCCTCGTGTCTGAAAACCACAGCAATTTGTGGTAAAGCCACGTGCTGTGCGGTTCTTGGATGCATAGCACAGTACAGATACATGTACGGTACACTTAAAGGGGTTGTCCCACAAAAAATAATCTACAGTTTACAATTTAGCATAGCCACTGAGTTATTCACTACCATGTATCTGTATAGCGCCACCTGCTGTTTGTTTTTTCCTTATTTCTTTGAACTGCTTACTGAGAAGGCCGCACATGCTCAGTTTCATCCTTCAACTTTCTCCTGAGCTGTAATAGGGAGAGCTGAGACATGCCCCTGAGCTGTGATAGGGAGAGCTGAGACACGCCCCTGAGCTGTGATAGGGAGAGCTGAGACACGCCCCTGAGCTGTGATAGGGAGAGCTGAGGCACACCTCCTGAGCTGTGATAGGGAGAGCTGAGACACACCCCGTGAGCTGTGATAGGGAGAGCTGAGACACGCCTTCTGAGCTGTGATAGGGAGAGCTGAGACACGCCCCTGAGCTGTGATAGGGAGAGCATGGACACGCCCCCTGAGCTGTGATAGGGAGAGCGTGGACACGCCCTCTGAGCTGCAGCAGAAAAGACACTCCCCTTGAGCTGTCAGCTTGATATAAATGTAGCAGAGTAATTGTAGCAATGAATGTGGAGATCTCTGGATCCATGTGAGGTACAGGGCTGGTTCTAGCTTGGTTAGAAAGAGGTTGGCACACACACAGTTCTTGATGCAATATTTGATTTCTTTTTTCAGTTTTTGAGCCAAACACAGCAATGGATAGAAAAGACAGAAGAACCATCAGCTCTTTCTTTATACTTTATTTGCCTTTTTGGTATAACGTCCATGGAGGCATACCATGTGACTGCTATGGGCCCAAGAAAGGAGGGGGTGGGCATTGACGTAGGTTCCCCTCACTTTCCATAAGTTGCCACTAGGGAGATCTCAGTGCAAAGAGATTGTTAATGCTAACTTTGCAGTCAATGGTAACTGTATACATTCCAGTGCACTGAGCTCCCCCTAGTGGTGGCCACATGGAGCCTGTTTTATTAATATACTACGTGAAGGGTTAGCAGGAGGCATGGAACTGTATGATGTCGGAGAATAATCAATGTATTTGTGCCAATATGCTGTTCAGACTGTGCACCATGTTTATGAAGAACCTGTTCCACTTTTTGGAATTAAATGCGTGGGGGCGGGGCTACAATTTTTATTTGATTTTCATATAAAATTTCTTCTGCTTATTAAAAAAAAATTAGCAAATCTGTCAGAAATCTGAGGATTCGTACTTTGCATTATGCATTACCTAGGAATGTTTGACACATGCAAACTGGGAAAGCAGGCAGTGCGGGGGGCCCATACTAAATTTTGCTATAGGGTCCTATGAAATCTGTGTACTCCCTTGGTTCCAATCTTAGGTTTTCAAAAACTACGAAAAATGGTCGCCACCTAATACTACATTTCAGTTATTTACTGGAGGGGTGGGATCTAGATCCACAACATGTCCAATCAGTCAAACAAATGTCAGAATGGATTATTGGATTTCATTTCCATGCATTATTAGTGCTATTTTATTGTACTGTACGTATCATATTACATTTATGTTTGTAATAGTTTTTTCCCCTTTTCATCATCTTTCAGGAAATGCTAGAAAAATGACAACAATTTCACCTTCAGAAAACGGGTTCATGAAAAAACTTGATCAAGGTTCACCAGAAGATGACATGTTTTACATGTATGGGTCGACGGCAGCTCACATCAAAGAGGAGACTGAATATGTCCGCACCGTGAGTGATTGCCGTGCTTCATACTCCCTCCCGATGCTCTTCTCACTATGTATACAACTGTACACCGTGTAAAACATATACAGATATGTTCTGCGGTCATGTATCCAGCAGAATCCATGCTGCATGGGAGATCTGTGTGTCCAGAAACTAAAACTGGCTGCCTACAGCCACCACTAGGGGGAGCTCAGTGCATAGGAATTTATAATTACCATTGCACTAAATGGACACGCTATAAAATCTCTGTGCTTTGATCTTTGCCTAATGGTGACTACAAGAAACCAATGTGAATCTATGTTGGGAAGAGGAAAAGCAGGTCAACATTGGACTGCTCTTCCCCTGGGTCCCATATCAGTTGCAGGGTCTGCCTCCATGGTAGTTACTCCACTGCCCTTATGTATCAGTACAGCTTCATTCCTGGACTGATTTACCCTTTAAATACAGCCCCAGTATATCCTCGTCTCCCCTGTGCAATATAGACACTGAAGTTGCGTATGTGTGAGATCTCACCCTCCACATGCAAATTCTGCCAAGAGTGCACTACACCCATGCTGCTTGTGTGATTGATCTACCTTGCCTTTCAGAATAGGGATGCTCTCTGCCCTCTCTTATACACATATTATTCACCATTCACAATAGGTGATGTCAAAATGTATCTGCTCCCCCTCCCTGCACAAGCATCCCTGCACATATCACGAAGCATGTCTAGAAAACTCTCCTATAGCTGTCATCGAGGTCCCCTCCAGTTTATTTTATCTATGGCCCATTTGGATGCATTTTTCTAAATATAGCCAACCCCCCACAATCATAAAACAATCTTCAATCAGAAATTAAAGCAAATTAGAAAAAAATGTATCACTATTTGATTTCAACTGGTAAAAATTTAATAAAGTTTCTTTTTTACTTTTCAGATCCGGTCAACTTTAGAGAAGATTCAGAATCAATTATTTAAGGATGACCCGTACAGTAAGAGTACACAAGAGAAGGTAAAGGAATATTTTTAAACCATTGCAAGATACTTTGTCCATGTAAATAAATATTAATTTTTAAAATTTTGCCCTATTGATAATTCACATTGTCTCCTTAACCACTTCCAGTCTGCCCATTGACTATAAACGTCCTGGTAGTGGATCTCTATCTCTGAATGGACGTTTTAAAACGTCCTTCAGCTTTGCCCCCTGTGTGCAGCACCTGTACATAGAAGCTCCATGACTCAGCTGCCTCCTGACAGCCAAGAACATGGAGCTTTAACCTGAGACCTTTTTTCCTGGTCTCCAGGCTTTTGATCACTCTGACAAGCTGTTAAAGCCATCACAAATGCTTGTACTATCTCCCTCTCATTACTGCCGGTCACAGAGCAGTTTACAACCACATATGAGGTGTTTCTGCAAACTTCAGAATCAGGAAAATAAATATTCAGGTTTGATTTGCGGTTTACCCTTCTATCTTATAGGAAAAATAAATTAAAAATTGAAAATCTGCAAAAAAAATATATTTATTTTTAAATTTCACCTTCCTTCTGTTTTAATTCTTGTGGGAAATCTAAAGGGTTAACAAACTTTGTAAAAATCAGTTTGGATTACATTGGAGGCTGTAGTTTCTAAAATCTGTTCATTTATGGGAGGTTTCTATTATTTAAGCCCCTCAAAGTCACTTTAGAACTGCAAAGGTCCTTTAAAATTAACTATTGGAAATTTTCATGAAAATCTTAAAAATTACATCTAAAATTCAAAACCTTCTAACGTCCTCAAAAAATAAAATTACATTTCCAAAATTATGCCAACATAAAGTGGACATATGGTGAATGTTCATTAATAACAATTTTATCCCTATGCAACTTAAAAGCAGATAAATTAATATTTACAAAATTGTGATTTTTTTTTTCAAAATTTTCAGTAAATTTTTGATTTTTTATAAATTAAAGATAAAATATATTGACTCAAATTTACCATTAACACAAAGTACAATGTGTCACAAGAAAACAATCTATGAATGGCTTGGATAAGTAAAAGCGTTCCAAAGTTATTACCACATGAAGTGACACATGTCAGATTTGCAAAATTAGGCCTGGTCAGGGAGGGGGTAAATGGCCCGGATGGGAAGTGGTTAAGGGAAGAGTTATATACATTGGTCCCTCAGGTTACAATATTAATTGATTCCAGGACGACCATTGTAAGTTGAGTAATCGGTTCCAAACCCGAAAATGTCATCGAAGATAAGAGAAAATGAAGATTTAAGAAAAATAAGCAGATAACTAAGACAGATAAAACAAGTCCTTACATATAACAGTCAGGGATAGCTGATAACTAGCAACTTATACAGATATTTTACCAGAGAAGTGACCTTTATTGGTTGGATCTGAGTCTGAGGCATTGTATGTTGAGTTTGGTTTTACCTTACAATGGGTCAGAATAGACCATTGTATGTTGAAAATATTGTATCCTGAGGCCATTGTATCTTGAATCACCGTGTATTGGCTGCAATGTGGCCAAAAAACATATGTTTTACCATAAATTGGCATGGTTTTATAATGACAGTTACTGTCCTTGTGGTAAAAAAATAAATAAAAATTACACGTTACTTTTCAACCACTTCACGGCCATATCTGTGTTGGACAGAATCCGTTATTTGTGTCTCTACTCTTAAATGGTAAATCAGAGGTGACTCATATGTCATGGTGACATCACAGAAATGGTCCAAGCCTTTCCAGACATAGTGGGAGATTTCTGTAACTGGATGTCTCATGTAGTGTATCTCAGTGGAGTAGAAGTATGAAAGTTGGGTCAAAGTCTTCCAAACATTGGGTTGTCTGTGGAATACAGGACAGGTCCTCTAGACTGAGAGTAACTCTGTGACCGCTCTCCACTCTGGCCAAAAAGATGTGGGCTCCTGAACAGAGGACCCCATCAATTAAGGACAATTATGGACAATCTCTGTCCATGCTTCTTATTCAAGTAGGGATATCATAGATGATGCCCCTTCATGAGCCAGAGCAGAAAGCCTCTGCAAATCAACCTCTACCTCTCCGGTGAGCATGTGACCATGGAATGACATGGTCATCAATTCATTTAAGTTTATGGCCTGATCTTCAGAACATTTTGAGGGATTGTCCATCTGAGGACTTGATTTTAGGGTCTGGAATTAAACATAAGTCTGTAGACGAGAAATTTTTGGGCAGATATATTAATCTTCTCTAATATTTAGACAGCATAAAGGCAGTCTAAAGATGTGCCAAATTTATCACAATATCTCACTTTCTATGTTAACTTTGGGGCATCTTCAGACACTCTTGCCTAACTCTGCACCGCCAATCAGTCGGTTTACTTTGCACCTATATTGTTACAATTTTGGTGCCCATTTTCTTATATAAAAACCACACTCACATTCTGATAAACCCCACCGCTTTCCAGACAAGTCCCAACTTCTTGTTGAACCTTCTTGTTGAAATGTCTAAAATGCTTAACAGATGTGGTGTGCGGCACATGTGCAAGATTTCTGGCTCAATTTGCTGCAGCGGCCATACTGTTGCACTCATCATCTGTACAGTGAAGCGGGTGTATGTGCTTTATGGTGGCTGCCAAGAATGGGAATTAAATAACAGAGAAATGTTTTAGATTATCAGTCTCTGGGAAGTGATCAGTACATCCCACCCCCCAGACCTCCAACAGTACTATAAAATTGTCATTAAATTCCTCAACCTCTGCCGACTCTGTCACTGTCTGTACAGTAAAGCTGACAGGTGAAGGCAGCAAAATGTCAACCTGGTGTGTCTGCTTTAGTGTGAATACTTGAATACTGAAATATTTTTTTTTTTTAAATATTTTTTTTTTTTTTTTTAATAATTTGAAATAATTCACATAAAGAAATAAAAATAAGCAAATATATTATTTTCCCTTTAAGGCCAAACCAACATAAGGCATTTTTAACAGAGCTAAAACTGGAAGACAATACTAGTAGTAAATATATTAAATCCAATAGTTATAGAAAATGAACGCCATCAAGTAAAAAAAGAACCGATTTGTAAAATTTCGTATATTCATATACTCTTTTTTTCTCTTCTACACTATTGTAGTCAATGACTTGGACTTTCATATGCAGCGATTATTGTATCCCAGCGATGTTTGCTTTCTGCAATTACATTGGATTAGTGAAACCAGATGAGCTGTAAAGTTGTTGACATATGCTGTGTGCTAAATGGGTGTATTACCCGCTCTGCCTTCATACTCATGTTCCCTGATAAGCATCATTTGATTATTTTACATGCAAAGGGTCAAGTTTCTTAGACAAGGAAAATACTGGACAACCAGAAATGTGAAAAGTACAGATTCAACTTGCCGTTCCTCATCAGATGGCTCCCGATGTGAAAGCTCCGTAGAGCCATGGTTGGCAAAGCAGTAAACAAATCTGCAGGAATAAAGCAGGAATTGTTTTTGGGCTTTCTCCTGGGAGAGGAATACTTTTGTGATGGTCCTCTGTCAGTGGCATACATAGAGAAGTAAGGGCCCCATAGCAAGGATCAGACCAGGCCTCACACACAGGACAGAAGGGTTTCCACCTTAACCCCTTTCAATGACCCTTGGGCCATTTCCCCACTGCTTCATTTGCTAAAATGTGTTCCTTTAGAGCAGGGGTGGGGAACCTTTTTCCTGTCGAGGGCCATTTGAAAATTTTCAAAATGATTCGAGGGCCGTACAAAATTAACAACTTTTAAAATTTTATGCAGCATGGTGGGCGTTGTAATCCATATGAAGGTGTCCATAAGCTACCTGTATTAATGATTCATGTCATTTTGGACAGCGTCCTATGGATTACAACCCTCACTATGCTGCAGTAAAATTTTATGCAGCATGGTGGGCGTTGTAATCCATATGAAGGTGTCCATAAGCTACCTGTATTAATGATTCATGTCATTTTGGACAGCGTCCTATGGATTACAACCCTCACTATGCTGCAGTAAAATTTTATGCAGCATGGTGGGCGTTGTAATCCATATGAAGGTGTCCATAAGCTACCTGTATTAATGATTCATGTCATTTTGGACAGCTTCATATGGATTACAACCCTCACTATGCTGCAGTAAATTTTAAAGCAGCATGGTGGGGGTGGTAGTCCATGTGAGGCTATCCAAAAGCCAGCTGATATGATCTCTAATGTAATTTTTGCACAACTTTACCAGAATTACAACTCTAACCATGCTGCATTTTATTGCAGCATGGTTAGAGTTGTAAAACTGGTAAATCTGTCCAAAGATTACATTAGAGATCATATCAGCTAGCTTTTGGATAGCCTCACATGGACTACCACCCCCACCATGCTGCTTTAAAATTTACTGCAGCATGGTGGGGTGGTAGTCCATGTGAGGCTTAATAGACATTTTATTTGGGGGACCGGACAGGACAGGGCACAGGCCCTACTTACAAATTGACAGGGGCATGAATCTGCGGTGGCGGGATACGGGCTGCGGGGTGACAGGGCTGCCGGGTTACAGCGCGGCAGTACTACTGGCGCGCTGAGGATGGATGACTGCGTGAACAGTAAGCAGGGAGCGCGGTGACGAGGTGGGTGGGCTCAGGGGCGTAGCTAAAGGCTCATGGGCCCTGGTGCAAGAGTTCAGCTTGGGCCCCCCCCCCCCCCCGCCTAATACAGCGCCCCATACCTCTTATATCCAGTATAATACAGCCCCATACCTCTTATATCCAGTATAATACAGCCCCATACCTCTTATATCCAGTATAATACAGCGCCTCATACCTCTTACATCCAGTGACGTCTCCTCGGATGTAGATCTTCTCTTTCCTCATCTTCTCCTTTCAGACCAGACGCCATTTTTCAGCCATTTCTCATCTCTGCAGTTTGACAGAAAAAAATCTTAGTTTACTACTTTTCCATCATCCTCCCATCTTCTGGACAAATCATCCTACCACCCCCAGTACTGTGCCACTAGTACCACACAGATAGTGCCCTTCAATAATTACACAGTGTCCTAAAATAACTGCGCCCAGCAAATAGTGTCCCGTAATAGTGTGAACATAACGTCCCCCCAGAAATAACTGCGCTGATACTGTGCCAGGGTGCCCCCACAGTAATAGTGCCCCCACAGTACTAATGTCCCCACTGTGCCCCAGAAGTAATAATGCTTCCAATGTGCCAGTAAGAAGTGCTCCCCACCCATAGATGCCCCCCAAATTATGTGCCAGTAAGAAATGCCCCAATAATGCGCCAGAAGTTCCCCCCATTGATTCCCCTCAAAATCATGTGCCAGTAAGAAATGCCCCCAGTGCCCCCATGTGCCAGTAAGCAATGCCCCCATGTGCCAGTAAAAATGCCCCAGTGCCCCCTTGTGCCAGTAAAATGCCCCCATGTGCCAGTAAAAATGCCCCCAGTGCCCCATGTGCCAGTAAAATCCCCATGTGCCAGTAAAATGCCCCTCCCCATGTGCCAGTAAAAATGCCCCCAGTGCCCCCATGTGCCAGTAAAAATGCCCCGTGCCAGTAAAATGCCCCCAGTGCCCCCATGTGCCAGTAAAATGCCCCCAGTGCCCCCATGTACCAGTAAAAATGCCCCCAGTGCCCCCATGTGCCAGTAAAATGCCCACAGTGCCCCCATGTGCCAGTAAAAATGCCAACAGTGCCCCCATGTGCCAGTAAAAATGCCCACAGTGCCCCCATGTGCCAGTAAAATGCCCCCAGTGCCCCATGTGCCAGTAAAATGCCCACAGTGCCCCCATGTGCCAGTAAAAATGCCCACAGTGCCCCCATGTGCCAGTAAAAATGCCCACAGTGCCCCCATGTGCCAGTAAAATGCCCACAGTGCCCCCATGTGCCAGTAAAATGCCCACAGTGCCCCCATGTGCCAGTAAAAATGCCCACAGTGCCCCCATGTGCCAGTAAAATGCCCACAGTGCCCCCATGTGCCAGTAAAAATGCCCACAGTGCCCCCCATGTGCCAGTAAAATGCCCCCAGTGCCCCCATGTGCCAGTAAAAATGACCCCATGTGCCAGTAAAATGCCCCCAGTGCCCCCATGTGCCAGTAAAAATGCCCCCAGTGCCCCAATTAGGCTACGGTCGGTGACTGCTACAATTAAAAAAAAAAATAATAAAAAAAAAAATAACACTTATACTTACCTCCATGGTGCTGACAGCGATGCGATGCAGGCCTCTTCCGGCCTGTGTCCCGCGATGTACGGCTCAGGCGGCGCGATGACGTCATCGCGCCGCCTGAGCCGGCCTCTGATAGGCTGCAGGCCCAGTGCCTGCAGCCTATCAGAGGAACGGGCAGGGGAGACGCCTCTCCCTCCCCTGCCCCAGTACAATACAGGCATCTGTATCGCCGTCCTGAGGACGGCGATACAGATGACTATGGAGATGAGCGCTTCCACAATGGAAGCGCTCATCTCCCTCTGCCCCTATCTGTGTGCAGGGCCGCGCCGCACCTGGCTAATTGGCGGTGCGGCCCTGCAAGTGGCAAGGGGGCCCTCGGGGCCCCCCTGGCTTAGGGGCCCGGTCGCAACTGCGACCGCTGCGACCCCTATAGCTACGCCACTGGGTGGGCTTACAGTAGTAAGCCCGCCCGCCCACCTCCACACCGCGCTCTTTGCTTCCTGCTGCTGAGGAGCGTGGTAACGCTGGGCGGGCGGGCAGACAGACGTAGCATGGTGCGTTGTTGCGCATCATGCTGAGCCGGAGGCCGGGGGCCGGATTGGAGGACCTCGCGGGCCTGATGCGGCCCGCGGGCCGGACGTTCCCCACCCCTGCTTTAGAGGGTAGAGTCCTGAGCAAGTTTTCATCTCCAGTAGAAGAGGAGATAATCCCAACTAAGACTGGGCCCCCTCTTGTCCTGGGCCTATAGCAGTCGCATGGTCTGCCGCTATGGTAGTTACGCCCGTGTCCTCTGTAGTAATAAGGTTTGGAATCATTGTGCTCCACTGATGAGCACTAACAAGCCTGAAACTGTGCTGTTGACAGATTACAATATATATGGAGATTTTGGACCATTTCTTTAGTGTTCTGACTAGGGTTCCTCATACACACCAGAGGAGATGATTGTGGGGTCCACCCTCCATCTGCACAGAATATGTAACGTCCACTTATAATTACATTGTAATCTCTGCTGTTACATTGTACACAGGACATATGATCAATAACATCTAATAGGCTATTACTGATAAGAAATGGACCCCAGTGGGAGATGATTGCTCCAAAGCCACCTCCAAATGTGGTTGTCTTCTGCTGGACCATTGGGGACCGTTATTCCCTGAGAGCCTGAGATCATTGGACAACCCTCAGGTACTCTGGTGGGCCAGTTCTGACCCTGTATACCAGCAGTTACAGATGTATAGTCAACAACAGACATGGAAATGAATACAATTTCATGGCTATGTCCACTAGATAAAAAATACAAAAAGAACCCTTGTGTTTTTGAGATTTTTGATGAAGCTTTTTTGGGTTGTTCACATTCAGAGGAGGGGGCGATTCCTTGATCATTCTTACTGCATTCCAGTATTTCTGTATGATCTAAAAAAGTATATTGAAAACAAAAAATGCCCAAAATTGACATCTTCTTAAAGCAACCTTCCAGTTTGAGAAAACAAAACACTTACCTTGTGACCTCCTTTTCATCTTTTTAGCTGCAGATCTGGTTCCTCTTCTGGCTTCCAAGATGGCTACACCACTTCTCAGACTACCTGATGCATACTGTGCCTTGTGTAATCCAGGACACTTCCTGCTTGTTCAGCCCTGCACTTGGATTGGCCAGCCAATCTGAGGGCAACAGGAAGTGTCTTGGACTACCAAATGCACGGTGTGCATCAGGTAGTCTGAGAAATGGTGCGGCCATCTTGGAAGGCAGAAGAGGGACCAGATCTGCAGCTGAAAAGATGAAAAGGAGGTGATCAAGTAAATGTTCTGTTCATTCCCAAGTTTCTTAAAATTAGGATTACGTCAAAAGAGTCTTCTTTGGACAGTCCCTATTTGTTAGAAGCGCCCCTTGGCAATAAGCTGATCAGAAAGTGTTTTCATGCTCAGCTGTAAAGTGGAGCAACCTGGAAGTAAGTGTTTCCCTGCAGCGCCCCCACAGGTGAAATCAACGAATACACAAGCCCATTCAAATTATTGGGTTGTCTATGAAATGCAAGACAGGACATGTCCTCTAGAGAGTTAGACACTCTTTGTAACCGCTCTCCACTGTGGCCTAGACATGAGGATCATGAACAGAGGACCTCCCCTCTGTTGACTAAGAATCTTCTAACAGGGTGTATGGAATTAGGTTTCCAAAATGGACAACCCCCTTCAGATGCAATGCTCCACTTTCAGTATAAAAAAAATTTCCAGTTAATATTCTTAAAATGCTTGTGTCAACCTCATAGAAGAGGGTCCACTTCTCCCGATCCCCTTCTGTGAGCAGAGTGAAGAGACACAAAGAAAAAGGGGATCTGGCTCTGGAGGACCCGGCCATGTACAGTATTATGTGGTCTCCCATTCATTTCACCATGTGTAATAACACACTTTAGTGGACATTACAGGAAAACTGTATGGTTGGCCACAACTTCCGCCAGCGATAACAGAAGCCAGACCTGCACCGATCACCTAATTTTCATGATGATCTTTTACTTTTCCGTTGATCTTTTATGTGTTATATTATGTTTATTGATGATAATTAACTCACAACTAATCTTCATCTCAGAATTCTTCTTACTTAAAACAAAATGGGCACAGCAACGAAGACGAGGATTCCTTTGGCTCGCGGTATAAACGGATCGTTGAGAAGTTAAAGGATCAGGACCTGCAGATTGTGGATGTTCACAGAGAAAATGAAGATCTACAGATTAAGGTGATCAAAGTGACCAATTCTCAAAAGATAAAGTAGTTATGGAGCTCGTCATGGCCAAGTTTTTTAAACTTCTCATCTCCTCTACCTACTTAAGAACCTACAAGGTCAAAACACGGGTGCACCTAGCCTTTCTGCTGCCTGAGGCGAAAACTGAAACGGCACCTCCCTCACCCCCATTGCCAATTTCTTAACCTAACCCCTTTGCCACAAGGAAAGCGCTCATTGCCCATGGCCCCTCTGCTGCCCCCCTCTTGCCTCTACCTGGTGCTACCTGAGGCGATCGCCTCACCTGACCTCATTGGTGGTGCACCCCTGGGTCAAAAGATTGGACAGAAGTAGTCATTAGCCCTGGTGGTCTTCACTTTAGAAAACCTAGAGTGCTGCTAAAATGCTTCGCTGCTACATCAATAATATAGTACAGTATGGTGGAGATGGAAAATGGAGATGTAGAGTAGTCACCTGCTACCTGTGGCTTCTGTTGCTAGGTAACAGCCCTAATAAGATTGGGTTGTTACATTAGCTAACCCAGGCCAAAAAGAAATTATAGTATGTTTCCGAGTTACATACCATGTTATATTTGAGTGTATTGCCGGTTCTGTTATTCCAGTTGGAAGCGACACGTGAAGCTGGATCAGGCGCCATAAGGGACGCCACCCGTAAACTGTACGAAAATTACAACAAGAAGTCTGAACAACTCCGTAAATCTCATGAAGAAGAAAAGCAGTGCTTACAGGTAAAGGGTGTTTTGTGATCCGTAATATGAAAGGGGGATTGGCGATCACAGATTTTACATTCAGCAGTTTAAAAGTCCAATATCCTGTATTTTTCATCCAAGTCATACAGTCAATTGAGCAAATTTCCCTGTAAGGTCTATGGCCAATACGCCCCTGCTCATCTGTCATGGCTCTGTCCAGTGATGCATTTGCAGAGCAATTGTAGATGATGCATCACAGACTCTCAGGGGGCAGACTGGGAACTTAAAGTGGTCCTGGAAAAAATACTAACAGTGGCCCAGTTTTGTAGTCGGGTCCAAATTGATGGAAGGCAGGGCCAGCAATACAATATTGGGGCACATTATACCACCCCAACAGAGCCAAATATCACTGTCCATCACAAAATACATCCCCAAAAACTTCCACTGGCTGGCCATTAGGAGGGCCCATGCGGCCCCCTGGGCACCAGCCCACCGGGAAATTTCCCTGTAAGGTCTGTGGCCAATCCGCCCCTGCAGATTCTCATGCAACTCATTTAAGCTGATGGAAATATTGGGTTCTTTTTGGTTCTATTTTTTAGGCTTCTGCTGCAGAGAATGAGGATCGGTTTAAGAAAAGCATTGAGAGGTTGAATGAAGTGGCTGACAAAATTCAGGAGAAGCACAGCCGGATCACTGAGCTGGAGAAGCTGATGGAGCGGATGGAAGCAGTAAGTGATCTAGGCCTCATAATATTCACTGCAAGAGACATTATGTTCTACTTAAAGGATACGTCAACTTTTTGTTTCAGTACATGAGGCAAATAGTCAATTAAAAATCTTTCATCTTGTGTTGACAACTCCTATGAATGTCTACATGTTTCCGTGGCAACAGACTACAAACAAAGTCTGATCCTGTAGTCATAGGTTCCTCCATTGGTCCCCTATATGTCAGCGAGAATTCACAGACTGTAGGACCAGGCTTGTGTTCATGTACCTAGATTAATGCACATGCAATATACTGTATTTATATAAATCCTGTGAATTTTCTTATAGGAAAATGCATCTTTGGTGGAAAAGAAACGTTTACTTGAAAATGAGCTCTCGAGAAGAATGGCCGATCCTTCCAACCCCAATGGGTCAGTACAAAATCTGTTTATAGTGATGTAGGTATCGCCTAGTCGTTATCAGACGAGAAGGAAGAAAAGGAGACGAGACGAGATCTGAGGGTACGGCCACATGGTCAGGTTTCCTGATGCAGTTTTGAAAGCCATAACCAAGAGTCAATTCAAATAAGAGAAGTTGTATCCGTCTTTTATACTTTCCCTCCTTTTATGATGTCCTTCTGGTTTTGATTTCCAAAACATCATCAGGAAACCTGACGATGTGGCCGTACCCTCAAAAATGCTCAAAATAAAATTTTAAAAATTTGTAGATATATATACGCTCCTCAACATTAAAACTGCAATACCAAGAAGGAAAGGTCATGGAATTATGGAAGACACAGGATCGATAGACATGTTAATGATATGCAAATGATAAAACAATGGAAGTAAAATATTCAAAACAACTTGATTTATTCAGCATTGACTATGAGCGACACGTGTAGGAATGTACACACTTACACGCCTTGGCATGCCATCAATGCGGTTAAAGAAGAACTCCCGCAAAAAATTTTATTCCATGTCCTGCTAGAAATGTACATGATGTAACCTGTAGTGAATGTCATTTTCTTAACAGTAGCTGAATTTGTGAGTTATATCTCCCTGATGCTTCTCATATGTGTTATGTGACCAGCAATCAGACTCCCCAGATAACACAGAGACTTATGTGTGGACAGGAAGTCTAATTCTCTATGCATTCCTATGGGAGCTTCACTCTGAGTCTCATAGGAATGAATAGAGAAGTGACTGGCTTCCTCTCCTGGGTCAGTTGGAGGTCAGGGAGTTGGTCACATGACCCAGCTACAATAAGAAGAGATGTTATTACTCACAGATGCAGTCTCTGATGAGAAGATTGCATTCACTACAGATTATATCATGCACCTTTCTAACAGGTCAGAGAATACAAATTTTTGCGGGAGTTCTTCTTTAAAGATGATGCCATGCTGAATCATCTTGGGCACCCAAATCATCAAGATCCACTGCTGGCAGCTTCCTATGTAATTGCCAACCAATGCCATATACCATATGTGCTCGATGGGAGACAAATCCAGAGACTCTGCAGGACATGGGTGGAGGCTTAGGCCATGCAGGCTGCTCACATTAGCAGGAGCAACACGCGGCCTGGTCTCATCCTTTTGACAGAGAAATGGCAGTACCACTGGTTCCACCATCAAATCAAGTAACTCCAAGCTGTTAGTGTGCCTGAAATGAAGACTAGAGGGGTCCGAGTACTGTACATTATATCACCCCATACCATAATCATAGGAGTAGGACCAGTGTGATGTTCCCTTGTAAAGGTTTCCTCCTGGCATTGCACATATGGTCTTCAGATCAATCTTCAGTAGTCATTGCATCTGAAAATAAAAGTGGGACTCATCACTGAAGAGAATAGACCTCCATTCCATTCTTAATTGCTGTCTTGCTGTGCACCATGATAGCCTTTGAGAGCGGTGACATGAGGTTAATGGAACAACCGAAGCTGGACGTCTGGCCCAATGTTGCGCAGACACCTTCTGATGGTTGGTGTAGACTCTGTTTGCTGCCTTAGGCTTGGAACGTGACGTCCATTTTCACTTTGCGTCGTTCTTCTAATTAGATGAGCCATCAATTCAGAGGTTCGCCTCTGTGCACCAGCTCCATGATCTCTTAACCACCGGTACACACAACGCTGAATGATGCTGAAATCTTGGCCTAGGTACATAGTGATCTACCAGAGTGATGAACCAAGGTCTCTCAGTTCAAGGATTCTGTCCCTCTCAGTTTGTGATAAGTGGTGATAACTGGAACGACGAGGAACAGGAGGCATTGCAGCATCATTACACACAGGACTGTGACGAGGGGACATCCTCTGCGTTTGGAGGAAAGAAGGTTTGTACACATACATAGAAGAGGATTCTTTACGGTAAGAGCAGTGAGACTATGGAACTCTCTGCCTGAGGAGGTGGTGATGGTAAGTTCACTAAACTAGTTCAGGAGGGGCCTGGATGTATTTCTGGAGGTAATAATATTACAGGTTATAGTTACTAGAGAGGGGTCGTTGATCCAGGGAGTAATTCTGATGCCTGATTGGAGTCGGGAAGGAATTTTTTCCCCTAAAGTGGGGGAAATTGGCTTCTACCTCACAGGGGTTTTTTGCCTTCCTCTGGATCAACTTGCAGGATAACAGGCCGAACTGGAGGACAGAGGGCTTTTTTTCGGCCTTATAAAAAGGTTACTATGTTACTATGTAACTTGTTCTGATTTGTGAATTTTCATGTGGCTAAAAAATTGCTTTCAATCTGGCTTTTATGACCCTCCTACACACCACAGATTGGAGCTAGGTGCTTGAAAATGTCATCATTTGCAGATCTTATTTCCTCAATTAGCATAACCTTATAGCTCCTTTTTGGTGCTGCAATTTCAGTGTTGCAGAGTGTAAATAATTTGTTATACAGTATATACATATACCTTAAAAGCACAACTTTCGATATTATCGATTGCCGGGTATTTTCCTACAATTTCTTTTTGATAATACAGCTGTCATTAAATTGGGTATTCTGGTAACATAAAGTTATCCTTTATCCACTGGATAGGAGATAACTATCTAATGGTGTGGGTTTGAGCTCACCTTTTCTGTAGCTTCTGTGTCAGCTTTACTGTATGGATTGGGCCAAGATGAGCAGAGACATCTCATTATCAATAGGTGGGTTAAAGGGGTATCTGGTAACTAAAAGTTATATCCTATCCACTGAATAGAGGATAACGAACTCATTGGTGGGGCTTTGAGCTCAGCTATCTCTTCTAGGGAATGAATGGTGTGGCAGAACCCTTGCTCAAACAACCGCTCCATCAGTTCAGGGGGATGGGGTCCCATTCTCATGAGTGGTAGGGAGGCTCAGCAGTTGGACCCCTACCAATCACTTAGTCATGCCCTATCCAGTGGACAGGGAATAACTGTTAGTTACGGGAATGCCACTTGAACCTATCGATAATGAGATGAGCTGCCCCAACCTATACAGTAAAGCTGACACAGACGCTAAAGAATTTAGGAAGCATCTGTCTATTGTGACTACTAAATTGTCCAGTGAGAAAACTGCAGTATTTCAAGTTTCACTGAATTACAGGGGTTGTCTCATTTGGGACATTAATGGCATATCGCTAGGACATACCCCTATAGAAATGAATGGAGAGTGCACTGTGCAAGCGCAGCCATTGCTCCTTTCACTTCTATCGAACAGCTGGATAGCCGAACCAGCACTTGGCTATTTTTATCAGTTCTATAGAAATGAATAGAGGTGGCCACGCATGCGCAGCTCCTCTCCGCTCACTCCGGGGGTCCCATTCTGGAGATAGGTGCAGGTCCCACGTGCCACCAATGTCTCAGATGAGACAACCCCTTTAAAAGAAAAAACATATTTTTTGAAAATATATTTATTAAAAAACCCAATTTAAATTACCGTATATCTCATTTTCTGCTGCAGTTTTCTGTTCAGGGTTGATGTCAGACATCTCAAAAACAGCATGGAGTTTTTCGGACACAGTTTTAATCTAGAGTAGGTTTTAACTGCACTTCAACAGCTTAAATTTTTTGTATTTTTTTTTTTTCTTTAGCTGTTCATCAATTCAGGCTGAGATTTTTACGGCAGAAGAACAAATTAATCACCTGCAGGAGCTGATGATGTCCCAGCACCAGCATCTCCGCGCGTTGATCCAGGAGGTGAGGGGTTACTGAGGGGTTAAATTTTCCTAGACTCCAGACCCTCCCTCCAGCCCTACTGTGTTACGTACCTTCTCTGAGGGATCTGTTGGAAACCCACCCAATTTTTTTTTAAGTTATAATTACTATCAGAATTCTTTCTCTTTTTTTGGTATCCCGTGTGGGCCTCGATAATAACGACACTTCCTTCTGTGGTAACATAACGTACGATGGTCATGTGACATAGACTTACAATAGCATCTCCTAGTGGTTCTTATTGGACATTACATAGTCATAACAACGGGCAATGGAATACCCCGAATTCTAACAACAGTTCTATTGCTGAGTTGTATTTTTTTATTTTTTTTATTTCCTACAAGTCAAACTCCCAACCCCTTTCATGGCTATGTACACCTATGGGGCAATTTTTTTTATTATTATTATTGCATTATACTCATTTTGAGCTAAAAATATTTTTTAATTGATCTTTATTAAAAATATGACATCCTTTTTTCTGTACAGAGCTGAGATGCTCTAGAAGCAGCCTATGGATTTTCTGTCTTTTCCGTCAGACCAGGAGCTGACAGACTCCTTATCTCTGCTCTCAGGTCTAGCTCAGGTCTTTTCATACTGATAGGAATGTGGCTTAAATAAGTGTTCATGACCTCTTAGTAATTTAGAGATAAGCTTTATTAGATGATCAAAAGTGAAAGTACCAGTCACACAGCTAGAAAATCAGTTAACCCTTTGTGACAGAGTAATATGCAATCATGAAAAAAAAATGTCTCCGAAGGTGTACATAGCCTTTAAGGCTTGAGGATGGCTTTAATGGGAACAAGTCGTGTAGATATATATATATATATATATATATATATATGCAGTGCTATCACTGGACTATCATAGAACAGGAAGAGCTGAGCAGATTGATTCAGGATTCTTTATAACTTGTATTTTATTTCTGTGAATCTCTGCTCTTTTTATGCTTAGGAGTCCAGTGGGCGGTCCTAATTAGTGTTCTCTCTATGCACAGTCATAGAGGGAAGGCTGCCAATCACTGATAGGCCTGCCCACTGGACTCCTAAGCATAGAATGAGCAATGATATAAATAACTAAAATACAAGTTATACTGAATCTTTCCCCATAAACCTATATATCAATCTGCTCAGCTCCTCCTGCTCTATAACATGCTCCCTGCAGACCAGACACCATGTTCAATGTGACAGGTTCCTTTTAATAAAATGTAGTGCTCCACTTTGGCTTACGCTCTGTATTGTAGTAGTAAATAGCGCCAAAGGATGTCTACTATTCTTCCCTTGTGATTTCCTAATATAGTCCATATATATATATATATATATATATATATATATATATATATATATATCTCAGAGATCATGGTTGCTTTATGCAAGGTGCTTCTTTAGTTGCTTTTATACCTTCCTGTGACTGATGTGAAAAAGTATATCAGTACTTTGCCACCAAATGTGAAGATCATGCACACAGCTGCCCAGATCTAAGCTTCCTAGGGTACAAGGTTCACTTTAATTCTTATATGATGAACATTTGAAAACCATATACGGTATGTCAGGCATGTATGATGTCTCCTGTCTCTTCTCATAAAGCTTTATCGCCCTCTGGTGGCAGGCTGAAGTTATTGCAACTGTTCTTTAGATGTCTAAGAAGTTTACTGGAACAAAGACGTCCTAACGAAGGATAGTCTCTCCCCTTTCACAATTTTCTCACCATTTTCAAGAATTCCCAGTCATTAGTTAGTCATTTGGCAAATGTGTTGTGTGCAGTTTTCCAGTGTTGTACAGTGCACAAAAGAGTATACTGCTACATCTGTACATGGAAGCATCCTATGCTTCATTTCGCAATTATTTGGCATGTCTGTGTATATTAGCCCTGTGTAGGGGGATGTGCCCCTCCTTTAGAGCCTCCAACACATTACATAGCGTACATACAAAGCACCTGTAATACTTTATGTGCCCAGAGGTGGCGCTGCAGAACAATTGAACACATTCTGCCACAATCCTTCAAAATCCTCCACAGATTACAGTTAGATCCCAGCAGTAGGAAACCTTGTGATCATCTTATTTTTGGGGACACATTTCTAACAAAAAAGGGAATATCTAAAGTGAACACCCCCTATAACTAATTTGATCAGCAGAAAAAAAGTTAAAAAGTTTCTATTATAAAAAATCTACTTTCTTGCTGTGTTTTCAGAGAGAAGAACTGAAGAACCGTCTGAAAGAGCAGGATGTAACAATTGGGGAACTGAAGGAAAAGATCAGTTTTCTTGAATGTGAGGTAAAATATATATATATATATCTATATCGGAATCTATGGTTATCAGGCGTGTCCTGGACGGTGTATTGATGAGGATTTGTGCTATTAACAATTATAAAAATCTTTGAAAAAATAAGGTCTGTGGATTTTTAGAGATCTTGCAAGCAGAGAAGGAGCTGTGATCCAGGACCTAGAAGCAGGGGCATTACTACCATAGCAGCAGACCATGTGACTGCTATGGGGCCCAGGACAAGAGGGGGCCCAGTCTTAGTTGGGATTATCTCCTCTTCTACTGGAGGTGAAAACTTGGTCAGGACTCTACCCTCTAAAGGAACAACTTTTAGCAAATGAGGCAGTGGAAACATGGCCTAAGGGTCATTGAAAAGGGTTAAGACAGAAACCCTTCTGTCCTGTGTGGGGGGGCCTGGTCTGATCCTTGCTATGGGGCCCTTACTTCTCTATGTATGCCACTGGCCCCAATATCCTGTATGTCCCACTGGTTCAGAAGGCCCCTGGCTGTGGTGGGGAATGCACAGACCCTATGTAGATATATATATCAATACATAATTCTGTGTGTGCCCCACTGCCTTCTCTGTCACGGTGACCTTACGTAAGAACATGACCTCCAAATCTCTACTTCCTGTTGCCACCAATAAAGGGAGATCTGTATAACCTATTTATGGTTCCTATTGATTGGAGCTCCCCCTAGTGGCAGAAACAGGCAGCTGATGATTTTACAAGTTGTGGGACAATGTTCTGTACTAAGGGAAGCGCTGGATCAAGTATCAGCAGATCACTACATATAATGTATGATACCTGGGGCCCCAGTATAACCCCTTCTGACGTACCTGTATAATGGTTTGGGGAGCTGGTATCTCACTCTGATCCTGGCTCTGTAACCTCTCAGATGCTGGAGTCAATGGTAATAGCAGCAGGGCACATGATCAACATAGCATATCTACAGAACTCATATCTATCTTCATAGGCCATATACTGAGAGGGTTATAATAGAACTTTTTTTTTGTTTTCTTCAGAACAAAGAATTGAAATACAAGGTGGATCACTGGTCCAGCCCCAGAAAATTCAAAGTATCTAAATCGACGTCTGTGAGGTAAGTGCCTGGATTTTCTGTTCTGCAGGGTATTATGCCTGTTAGGCTGAGCAGCATCCAGTTAAGCATATTTACCAGTACTTTTTTAACCAATTAAGCCACTTTATATTAGACACAGACATCGGCCTATCACTAGCGTTCAATCTGTCAATGTCCAACCACTGTGAACACCACCAATCACCAGTCGAGCAGCAGATCTAGGGAGGCACCATGTCACTTTGTCTCCTGTTGCCTTAAAAGCTATGTACACCTTTGGAGACATTTTTAATTATTATTGCATTGTACTCATTTTGAGCTAAAAATCATTTTTTAAATTGGTCTTTATTAAAAATATGGCGTCCTTTATTTTGTACAGAGCTGAAATGCTCTACTAGCTGCCTGTGGATTTTTCATCATCTGGGGATCAGACAGACTCCTTATCTCTGCTCTCTGACATTATAAACACTCATTAAAGCTCAGGTCTTATCTTACTGATAAGAAGTGTTTATGATCTCTCAGTAGTTTAGGGATTTACATAGTAACATAGTAACATAGTTTGTAAGGCTGAAAAAAGACATCTGTCCATCCAGTTCAGCCTGTTTTCCTACAAGTTGATCCAGAGGAAGGCAAAAAAAAAACCCTGTGAGGTAGAAGCCAATTTTCCTCACTTTAGGGGGAAAAATTCCTTCCCGACTCCAATCAGGCAATCAGAATAACTCCCTGGATCAACGACCCCTCTCTAGTAACTATAACCTGTAATACCCTCCAGAAATACATCCAGGCCCTTCTTGAACTCTTTTAGTGAACTTACCATTGTTAAGGAAGACATAATCTGTCTTCAAGAAGGTCAGGTCAGTTGTCCAAATTCAAAGAACAGTTGTGCACATGGTAAGATCTCTAGACGGACACAAATGTCAGTTTGGAGTCTCCCAACACGTTCAGGCGCTGAGGTGATCTGGGCTGCTCCGTTTATTACAAAAGCATATACACACAGTAGAAAAGGTGGGGGCCTCGTTCAGAGTTTCCCCAGCAAGCTGATAAGCATTAAACACATATTCTTTTGTTCTTCTTGTCTTGGTTACTCCACCGCAGCATCCCGGACAGGTGGGGGGAGTGGAATCTGTATCAGGATGTACTGGACACAGCTGCATAAGCATTTTGCAAAGCTGAGATATTTTTGTAAGGCTAAATAGCATTGAATACATGTATATACAAATGACATCACACTGTGAGGGGAAAATTCAATTTTTCTGCTGGACTACCTTCACAGTCCCCCCTAAAGACTGAATTTTCCCCTAATCTTTGATTTTCTAATTGTCAAGAGTGTCTAGACGGACATGGGGGAAAAGGTAGTCTTCACCAAGGCTGAAACCCAACAGTGTGTACTTGGGCTTATCCTAATCATTTGACAGAAACCTACTTGTGGACCATTGAATTTCTAAAAAACAAAAACTGTGTGTTGGACTAACAAGAAGTGTCTCTCTGTGGTCGTCTTCTCTTCGATCTTCTTGGATAATAACAAAAGTCTCTGGTGCAAAGTCAATTGTCCATCACTTGATGCTTTTTATTATAAAGTTCAGTCTATGACCCCACCCTATGTATGTGAAGGGGTAGCAGGTGTAGATGTCAGTGCAGATGTTAGAGCCTCTTATCAGTGGGTGATTGACAGTCCATTACCTTGTCTGTGGGAGGAGCTTTGACACAAGGATCTCCCACACTCACTGGTCTGCAGATCATTGCATCAGCTCTGCTAGTTGGTCAGGAAGTCTTAGGCACACAGATTACCTTTAAGGTCCACCCCTGGACGGCCGTAGTACGAACAGCAAGGCCTTGTTCAGCATGGCAGACCCGTGGTCGAAGCCGTTTCTTGTTGGGTGACAGGTTACTGACAACTGTGTCTTACCACACCTTGTAGACTTGACGTAGCAGCTCCTGGACTTTTCCCGAGGTTGTCAGTCCCAGCTCTTTTTAGCTGCACACAGGAAAGATGCACCGGAACAGTTCCACACAATCAAAAAGTCAACTCAAAAAACTCAGTTCATGTTAGAATAAGCCGTTGCTGAGGTTTCCTCGCCATCATTGATCAAATAAACAAATGTCCTTAGAACTTTTGTCGGTCCAACACTGTATGTAAATAACACTTACCAATGAGACCAAAGAGGTCTTCTGTCAAACCAAAATAAACTTGTGAAACTCTAAACCTGATCTAATTAAAGGATACTTCAAAACAAACTTTCATAATATTTTGACAAATGATCCTGCATATTTCAATACATTAATCAATAGCAATGCCCAGGTATCTTTGTAATGTAAAAACCTTTTAAACCAAATAAAACACAACACCATTAATTTTTTTTTTCATAACCACCCTTGAGATACCAAACGATGTTTGATGTTACTAAATGTGTGATATTGTGTATTCTGCACATTTTGTAGAAGTACCCAGCTTTTCTGGATGTGGAAATGAACGGACCCTTTTTTTTTTTTTTTTTTTTTTTGAATGAACAGAGTACTCGTCTTTTACGGGGGTGTCTTGTACCTAGGAGATGGGCTCAAGGGCTGTCTTTGTATCTGTGACTTCCACCCTGTCCTCCTCCCTCCCCTCTGAGTCAGCTAAGTCCACCCCTTCCAGTCGGACGGTGTGATCCTCCCTCTTTCAGTCAGTCTTGTCTCAGTTGTCCATGAGGACAGATCTCTGATGCACATTTAACATATAACAAGTCAACAGAATACAAACATTGAAACAAACAGATATGACAATACAGACATGAACACATGAAGGGCCCATAGGAAATGTTTCATTGCCTTAATTTCAAAAATAAAATGTAGAGTTTGATCAAAACATTTGGTACCAATAAAAACACAAAATATCCCAAGGAAAAAATAAAAATCCCCAATGCGCATATAAAGAAAAAAAACAAATGTCGTACGCCATACACATTCACATTGGCATTCCTTCATTTTCTGCTGCATATCCACACACAACTCACACACAGCTTTGCTGAGCATCCATCAGTCTTCACAACTTCAAACACATTCAACACAACAGCTGCATTCATTCACATTCCACTGAATGAGCCAACTCTCAGCTACACAGCTTTCCTGGATACAGATACACACAGAAGACCATCCCGTATGGGGGGGGTTGAAAGAAGCATTAAGTGAGTCAATTGCTGGCACATAATACCATTGTCTTCGGTTGTTCACTCCTACAACACATCGTTATTGTAACAACACACAAGCACACCGCAGTGTGCACATAAACTATTGTCTCGGCGCTTGGACATTTACAAGCTGCTAGGAAGAGAAAAAGGAAAGTTATTAATTTATCTTTACTCTTCTGTGTCACATATACAGCCAATCTACAGCAACAAAAAGGAACATTTCTATATCGTAAGTCACTTTCACACTATTGTCTACTCCTCACTCCAAGGGGGGAGTGAATTCCTGAGGAGGGGGTTTCAACATGAGCTGAAGACATGGTAGCATTATGATAATCATAAATTCCAAAGGAGGGGGAAATTGTAACTAAAAACTGAAGAAGAAGATCTTTTTTTTTTTTTTTTTCTTTTTCTTTTCTCCCATTGTCTCACTTTAGGAGCCAAATCCGCCATTTTGCAATGGAAATATTTTTCTCAACCTACTACAGTTACATAAACCACTTACATAAACCATATCAACCATTTTTCCTGCACCAGCCTATTACCCTTCTAACCAACTTCTCTTTCCCTTCAATACACTTTCCACAGTCCATCTTTTTTTTTTTTCTGATTTGAAGCAGTTCTATAGAAGGCTCTTGCTATATCGATCAAACCTTCACTGGGCTGTAATCTGCCTCCTGGAGGCATCCCAATTATCTTAACCCTTTCGCGCCCGGAGGTTTTTTCAGTTATGCATTTTCGTTTTGCGCTCCCTGCCTTCAAACAGCCATAACTCTTTTACTTTTCTGTTCACATAGCTGTATGAGGGCTTGTTTTTTGCGGGACAAGTTGTACTTTCCAACGCCACCATTTAATATTGCATACGGTGTAGTGGGAAGCGGGAAAAAAATTCCAAACCGGGTGAAATTGCAAAGAAAACGCTATTCCGCTACAGTTCTACGGGTTTCTTATTTACAGCGTTCGATGTGCATTAAAACTGATCCATTACTTTCATTCTACTGGTCAGTACGAATCCGGCAATACCTAATATGTATAGTTTTTCCTGCGTTTTCATAGTGATAAAATAATTAGAAAGTTGCCCTTTTTTTTTTTTTTTTTCCTTGTCAAATCTTGACCCCTATAACTTTTTGGTATTTATGTGTACAGAGCTGTATGGGGGCTCATTTTTTGCGGGACGATCTGAAGTTTTTATTGATACCATTCTGGGGTGTGTATGACTTTTTGATCACTTTTTATTTAATTTTTTTTAGAAAAAAAAAGCGACAAAAATCGCCATTTGGACGCTTTTTTCCGCCACACAATTCGCCGTATTCGCCGTTTTCGGTCACGGTGATACCCATGATGTCTATATTTATTGTTATTTAGGTATTTATTTTTTAATTATACGGAAAGGGGGGTGATTTGAACTTTTATATCTTTTTTATTTTTTATATATTTTTAAACATTTTTTTTAAATTTTTTTTTTACTATTTGAAAGCTCAAATATGGGCTTATATATTGTGGCTTTTTTTTTTTCTTTATGAGCAATTATGGATTTTATAGACTCAGAAATCCAAGAATTGCTCATTTCTTATCCTCGCCAGCCATCTAGTGGCCAGAATAAGAATTGCACTTTGAAAACTGTAATCCTCACCAGCGAGGATTACAGTTTTCATATGGTGTACAGACACCCCGATTGGCCACACGGGGTGTCTGTACACTACGAAGCGAATGCTTCCGGGTTGAGACGCAACTAGATGCCGTGATCACGTGTGATCACGGCATCTAAACTCCGAGGAAGACGCCGCCGATGGCAGTAAGTAGCGGCAAGTCTCTGCTGTTAGAAGCAGAGACTTGCCGGCCATGACGCCCGCCGCGCTTGCGAGCGGGCGCCATGTGCCCGCATCGCCCCAGCGCCGTAAATGTACGGCGCTGGGCGCGAAGGGGTTAAGCAAGTTCTTCACATCCTTTACATATCTTTTGCCTTCTTTTTTCCACCAGACTGACAGCGCTAGAAGCTCCAACAGGAAGGTTGGGCTTCTTTTTTTTAAACAAAAACATGACGCCTTATCGATATGGCCTCTATTGATCCAAGAACCTTATCTCTCACCAGGAAGGGAGGGAAGCTATTAAAGGTTCCCGGCCATACAGATACTCGTTATATACTCGTAAATTACAGCCTCGCGGTCTTCGATCCTGGGGAGATTTGCTCAATGGGCGTGATAAGCACCGATCAGCGCGTCCCTACCGTGACCACTCTGTCACTCACTACACTGTCCCTATCACTTAGCTATGTCTGATAACTCTCGGGCTAGTCCCTATTGAGGTTATCACAGAACTGTCAGTCTGGGTCCCTATGCAACCGACCTGAGTCCTCTCAGTGACCTTCTATGTGCGTTATCTAGGTTCGAGCCCTCAGCGGAGACCACCAGTCAGTCCGGTCACTTTGGACTCATCCACAACACCCGTAAGTCTAGTCTCCTCTTCCCCACATCTCTCGAATCACAGGCAAATTATCACATACAATGTATATGAAACTTACCGTGATCGTGGAGGTTGATCAGGCCTTGATTTCGAGAGATGGGGGTTCGGAGATGTCGACCACCTTCGGATATTGGGGTACAGGTGCTCCTTTTGAGGGCCCCACGACTTTGGGCGCCAACTGTTAAGGAAGACATAATCTGTCTTCAAGAAGGTCAGGTCAGTTGTCCAAATTAAAAGAACGGTTGTGCACATGGTAAGATCTCTAGATGGACACAAATGTCAGTTTGGAGTCTCCCAACACGTTCAGGCGCTGAGGTGATCTGGGCTGCTCCGTTTATTACAAAAGCATATACACACAGTAGAAAAGGTGGGGGCCTCGTTCACAGAGTTTCCCCAGCAAGCTGATAAGCATTAAACACATATTCTTTTGTTCTTCTTGTCTTGGTTAGTCCACCGCAGCATCCCGGACAGGTGGGGGGAGTGGAATCTGTATCAGGATGTACTGGACACAGCTGCATAAGCATTTTGCAAAGCTGAGATATTTTTTGAAAGGCTAAATAGCATTGAATACATGTATATACAAATGACATCACACTGTGAGGGGAAAATTCAGTATTTCTGCTGGACTACCTTCACACCTTCACCACCTCCTTAGGCACAGAGTTCCATAGTCTCACTGCTCTTACCGTAAAGAATCCTCTTCTATGTTTATGTACAAACCTTCTTTCCTCCAGACGCAGAGGATGTCCCCTCGTCACAGTCACAGTCCTCGGGATAAATAGATGATGGGAGAGATCTCTGTACTGACCCCTGATATATTTATACATAGTTATTAGATCTCCCCTCAGTCGTCTTTTTTCTAAATGAATAACCCTAATTTTGATAATCTTTCTGGGTCCTGTAGTCCACCCATTCCAGTTATTACTTTAGTTGCCCTCCTCTGAACCCTCTGCAGCTCTGCTATGTCTGCCTTGTTCACAGGAGCCCAGAACTGTACACAGTACTCCATGTGTGGTCTGACTAGTGATTTGTAAAGTGGCAGGACTATGTTCTCATCACGGGCATCTATGCCTCTTTTGATGCAACCCATTATCTTATTTGCCTTGGCAGCAGCTGTCTGGCACTGGCTTCTACAGCTTAGTTTGCTGTTCACTAAAATTCCTAGGTCCTTTTCCATGTCAGAGTTACCCAGTGCTTTACCATTTAGTATGTACTGGTGACTTGCATTATTCCTTCCCATATGCATAACCTTACATTTGTCATTGTTAAACCTCATCTGCCACTTTTCTGACCAAGCCTCCAGTCTATCCAGATCCATCTGTAGCAGTGTACTGTCCTCTTCTGTGTTAATTACTTTACACAGTTTAGTGTCATCTGCAAAAATTGATATTTTACTATGCAAACCTTCTACAAGATCATTAATAAATATATTGAAGAGAATAGGACCCAATACTGACCCCTGTGGTACCCCACTAGTGACAGTGAACCAATCTGAGTATCTACCGTTAATAACCACCCTCTATTTTCTATCACTGAGCCAGTTACTTACCCACATACAGACATTTTCTCCCAGGCCAAGCATTCTCATTTTATATACTAACCTTTTATGTGGTACCGTGTCAACCGCTTTGGAGAAGTCCAAATATACGACATCCATTGAGTCGCCGCGGTCAAGTCTAGAACTTACCTCCTCATAGAAACTGATTAAATTGGTTTGACATGACCGATCCCTCATGAAGCCATGCTGATACGGATTTATTTGCTTATTTTCATTGAGGTACTCCAAGATAGCATCTCTCAGAAAACCTTCAAACAGTTTACCCACAACAGAAGTTAAACTTACCGGCCTATAGTTTCCGGGCTCTGTTTTTGGACCCTTTTTGAATATTGGCACCACATTTGCTATGCGCCAATCCTGTGGAACACTCCCCGTCAGTATAGAGTCCTTAAATATCAGAAATAAGGGTCTGTCGATGACATTACTTAATTCTCTTAGGATACGGGGGTGTATGCCATCCGGTCCTGGCGATTTGTCTATTTTAATATTTTTAAGACGTTGCTGTACCTCTTCCTGGGTCAGAGAGGACACTTTTAAAGGGGAATTTACTTTTATATTCTGCATTTCATCTGACAGTTTATTTTCCTCAGTGAATACAGTGGAGAAAAAGTTTTAGAGATAAGGGTTATTAGATGACCAGCCCAAAGTGAAGTTAATGTACCTTTCACACAACCAGAAAAACAGTTAACCCTTTGTGACAGAACGGCTAAATATTTTTAATAAAGGCCAATTGAAAAAATGATTTTCAGCCAAAAAAAGAGTAATATGCAATCATATAAAAAAATGCATCTGAAGGTGTACATAGCCTTTAAACTTTGCAGGGGGTGTATGGGTAGCCATTTACTGTAATGGGCATGGACTTGGCGGCCCTGAAAAAAGCAAGTGGAGCTGATGGGAGACAATGTGGTGCTACCATTCAGCCATAGTGATAAGCTACTAATATGCCCATAATGGCCACATTTATCAAGACTGGTGTTTCATACGTCAGCCATAAGCAAAAGTTATTTGGATTACATTGCACCAATTTAATCCAAATTTGGTCTGATTTGAGCAAGCGTAGATTAGCGCTAACATTTCTGTAATTTCTTGGCTTTAGAATAAACCTTTTGAAGGGGTTGTGCCAAGTTTACAAGTTATCCCCTATCTACAGGATAGGAGAAAACTAACTGATCAGTGGGGGTCCTTCTGGTAGGGACCCCCCACCAGTCCCCAGAATGGGGGTCTTGTTCACCCAATCTGAAGGAGCAGCAGGTCAGATATGATCCCTGGCACTTCAATAACTTTCTATGGAACCACTGGAGACTCTGCAATTTCTGATGGTTCCATAGAGAGTGAGTGGAGCGTTAGGGTGTATGCTCGACCTGTGGCTCCATCAGTTTGGGGGACCCCGATCCCCGTCTCAGGATTGATGGGGGTTCTAGCTCTTGGGAACACACTGATCAGTTATCCCCTATCCTATGGGTAGGGGATAATTTGTAAACTTGGCACATTGGGAACTTAGTATAAAACACATTTAAAAAAAAAACTATATTTTTCAATGAAAAGTGGTATTATTGTTTAAAATTGCACAACAACAACAAATATCATATTTTTTGCCCTATAAGATGTACTTCGGTTTTGCAGGAGGAAAAAAAAGAAAAACATTTTTTCATCGGACATCAGATCAGACCCCTAATGTTAATCAGACCTCAGCTAAGACCTCCAATGTTTATAAGACCCCCAATCAGACCTCAAATCAGACTCTCATGTTAGTAAGACCCCCAATCAGACCTCAAATCAGACTCTCATGTTACTAAGACCCCCAGACAGACCTCAGATCAGACCCCCATGTTACTAAGACCCCCAATCAGACCTCAGATCAGACTCCCATGTTAATACGGCCCCCAATCAGACCTCAGATCAGACCCCCATGTTACTGGACTCCTAATCAAACCTTCATGTTACTAAGACCCGAAAGTTAATCAGACCTCAGATCAGACCCCCAATGATTATAAGACCCCCAATCAGACCTCAAATCAGACTCTTATGTTACTAAGACCCCCAGTCAGACCTCATATCAGACCCGGGAAAAGAAAAACGCCTCTAGCTCACCCTTGGCAAAGCACTACCGTGCATGGACAGGTTCAGACCAAAGCCAGCTAAGAACAATTGTAGAAGATACAGCACAGCTGAATAAAATTCAAGAGCTTTTATTTGAAAAATCCAGATACACGAATGGACATACGATACTCCATTTAGCTAAATGGAGTGTTGAATGTCCATTCGTGTATCTGGATTTTTCAAATAAAGGCTCTTGAATTTTATTCAGCTGTGCTGGATCTTCTACAATTGTTCTCAGATGAGACCCCCATGTTACTAAAACCTCAAATCAGACCTCAGATCAGACTCCCATGTTACTAAGACCCCCAGTAAGACCTCAGATCAGACCCCCATGTTACTACGGCCCCCAATCAGACCTCAAATCAGACCCCCATGTTACTGGACTCCTAATCAAACCTTCATGTTACTAAGACCCGAAAGTTAATCAGACCTCAGATCAGACCCCCAATGTTAATCAGACCTCAGATCAGACCCCCAATGTTTATAAGACCCCCAATCAGACCTCAAATCAGACTCTCATGTTACTAAGACCCCCAATCAGACCTCAAATCAGACTCCCATGTTACTACGATCCCCCGACCTCAGCTCAGACCCCCATGTTACTGGACTCCTAATCAAACCTTCATGTTAATAAGACCCGAAAGTTAATCAGAACTCAGCTCAAACCCCCAATGTTAATCAGACCTCAGATCAGACCCCCATTGTTAATAAGACCTCAGATCAGACCCCCAATGTTAATAAGACCCCCAATCAGACCTCAGATCAGACTCCCAATATTAATCAGACCTCAGATCAGACCCCCAATGTTAATCAGACCTCAGATCAGACCCCCAATGTTAATCAGACCTTAGATCAGACCTCGATATTACTAAGACCCCCAATCAGACCTCAGATCAGACCCCAATGTTAATCAGACCTCAGATCAGACTCCCAATGTTAATCAGAACTCAGATCAGACTCCCAATGTTAATCATACCTTAGATCAGACCTCCAATGTTAATCAGACCTTAGATCAGACCTCCATGTTACAAAGACCCCCAATCAGACCTCAGATCAGACCACCATGTTACTGGACTCCTAATCAAACCTCCATGTTAATAAGACCCGAAAGTTAATCAGACCTCAGCTCAGACCCCCAATCAGACCTCAGATCCCCAATGTTAATAATATGACAAATCAGACCTAAGAGGGAAAAAAAAAAAAATCAACTTCCCTCTTCTGTTCCGGACAGACCCAGCATTGCACAGCATGAGGTTACAGAGCACACCCACGTTTTCACGCTGCGCTCAGGCCACAGCACAGCGTGCGGCCAGCATAAGGAACGCTGCATTCACTGCTTCCCGATCCTTCTGAACTAATAAGCTCTTCTATAATGGAAACACTCATTAGTATTTGCCCTATAAGACACAGTGACATTTTTCCCACACTTTTGGGGGGGAAAAGTGCGTCTTATACAGCGAAAAATATGGTACATAGTATCAACACAATAACTTTATTATTTGCATCATAGCTACTTATACCACACAATGAGCAAAGTACCAAAAAGAAACAAAGAAATAACAGCAGGATAGCCTTTTTGCCATTTTCTAACCCTCCATATACAAAAATACTAGATCTCATGTATCCCAAAATGGTACCAATGGAAACTACATCCCGTAGCACAAAAAACAAGCCCACGTACAGCTGCATTGACGGAAAGATAAAAAAAGTTCCTTACAAAAAGATTTTTCTCGAGACATGCATTAGGCAAAAGTACTAAAACCCACATAAAAAATACATACTATATTTGGTATTGCCATAACTGTACAGACCCATAGAATAAAAGAACATTGGACAATACAAAATTCAAAATGCAAAAATCGAAGAATTTTAGTTTAGTTTTTTTGTTTTTTGGTAATTGTGAATTCTTCTCATTTTTTCTTCTCAATTCTTCTCATTTTACAGTGAGTCCATGTTTGGTACCTTGTCTCCATATTTAATGCTGCTGAATCACAGGAAAAGCCCCGGAAGCAGCTGATGCCGACCTCTTCGGGATGTTTCACCTTCTCCTGCTGGATTCCGCTACGTGACAGCATTTCAGGGTCTGGGTCCCGTCACCTGCTGCATTAGTATCATATAAAGGGACTGTCTGCATTATAACACCCATCATCAAATACCCTACTAAGGAATTCTCATCTAACAGGCAAGAGTCCCTCATTAGGAACCTTCATCGATTAGACGGAGCACATTAGTCAGATATTCTCCTTCTGGAGGATCCGGCCCATTGATTTCAATAAGAACTGTGTAATGCTTATATATCTCCTGCGGTGGCGCTGCTGGGAAACTGAAGACTTGATGCCAGATTCCCCTGACAATCACAGCTGATCGATGAGGATCTCTGCAAAGTAACCACCTGTGATCAGTTCACTTTTGAAGGGACTCTTCTAATAAAGAAGGGGGTTCCAAAGGGCGACAACCGCTTCCTCTCTCTGCTGGTTGTGTTTTCAAAACTTATGAAAAGTGTATGGCAAACTGGAACTTCCTTTTTTTTTTTTTAGTAGGGACAGAGCAGTAGCCTAAGCCTGAGATAAGAGGTGGATTTCAAACTACCTTACACTTCAAATTCATTGTAAGACCACCTCCACAATGTCAGTATTTGGTCAGTGTTTGATCAGTGATTTCCATCAGTGTTTCTGAGCCAAAACCAGGTGTGGGTCAAAAACACAGAACAGGTGCAAATCTTTCAATTATACCTCATCTCTGAGCAGGCTCCACTCCTGGTTTTGGTTCACAGTCACAGATGAAAATCACTGATAAATCACTGATCAACACTGACTGTGTGAAAGCGGCCTTGGAGCGGATAAGACTGTAGACTCTAAACTTTTATACCCGTTCTGCCACATGTCTGCACATGGTGCGCTCTATACACTCCCATGTTATAGCTGTTGGGTGTAACCGCTATAAGCCCCACCCCTATTCCAACTTGGACCGTCCTAATGCAGATTAGCCTAAACTCTGTCCTGTTTTGCCCTCTGTTTCAAGGAACAGTCCTATGACAATTGAGACTGTGGAAGTGAGCTGACTTTTAGCTTGTAGTGTTCATATTCTTCTGTGAGCCTTCAAGTATACCAGCACCTTAAAAGGGTTATCCAAATTCTAAAACATCCCGCCCCCTCCCAATGCTCGGGCCCCTCGTATACATTATACTTACCTGCTCCCCGGCACCTACGTCGCTCCGGACCCCTGCACGCCGCAGCTGCATTTCCCGTTGCATGGATCAAAACATCTGGTAACAGGGGGGAGCAGCCAATAGCAGGCTGCCATGGTGACCAGCCTCAAGGGGGCTTGTCACCATCAGGGCCTGTTACTGGTTGCTCCCCCCCCCCATCAACGGATGTTTTGATCCGCACAACAGGGAGATGCAGTGGCGGTTGTGCAGGGATCCGGAGCAACATAGGTGGTGGGGAGCAGGTAAGTATAATGTATACAAGGGGTCCGGGCATTCGGGAAAGGATTTTTACAATTTGGATAACCCCTTTAACAATATTTAGTGTACCCCTTTAAGAGGTACAACATTAAAGGGGTTGTCTGAGATTACAAAAAGGGTCTACTTTTTTCCAGTTACAGCACCCACGTCTGGTATTGCAGCTCAGTCGAATTCACTACTGCAATACCAGACACAAAAAAGCATACCAACCCTTTATGTGTCCTTATATTGTATTAGGTGTTACATAAGCTCAGGACTCTGGTAATCCTGGTCTGTTTGGTAAGTATTATAGTACTTGTTGAACATCCATAAACAACCCATAGCTTAGGCTGGACGGGCATTTCATTGTTTATATAAGCTTGTACAGTAGCAATTGTAGCAATTGTTTTTATACTGAAAAAACCTAAAAAGGGACGGGGCTTATTGTATGCAGTATGGAACATTTCAGGCTGCAATGACAGTGTTGCTTATTGTAAATTATGTTTCAAAAGTTTTTTTTTCCATCTAATCATAATTTAACAAAAATCTGATTAATATGGCAAGAAGAGATGAAGAAAAGCCCGGCTTCAATATTACCAGGCCTCCTTGCTTCTTCTCCGTCCTCAGCTCCAAGCATTAAGATCAAGATCTGTAGCAGGCTAGTTGCTAGGGATAAGCAGCCCGATAACTTTAAAGGGTTAAGTGAGGATAGAAAAATCTGGTTAATAATGCCGGCCAAGGTGGGGAATGTCGCCACTGTGATCACTGGGAGTCAACTGCCGCAGCTGGAAGCCCAGATGTGTCACACAGGGGCTGTTCACACTGGCAGTGGTGCTAATGTAAATTGAAAGATGCCGGTTTTGCTAATACAGTGCATTTTTTTCTTAAAGGAACAGTACTAGGAAAGGTACAATGTATGGTACAGCTGTGTTGTACAGGGCATGTATACATGAACCATGTTATTCTTCCTAGAAATGGGTGTTTGTTCCTTAAAGTCTTAAAAGGAAAGTAGCAACTACATTTTTTTCGAATTTAATCCAGATAGAGAAACACATTCTTTTTTTTTAATTGTTTTTATTTTATGATTATGGATGTTGTTATTCTATTTTCTGTTCATGATTATGGAGGTAGCCACCTTGCCTGAAATGCGGTTAATAATACTTGCTTTACAGCAGCCACGTGAACCACAGGAACATATATCTAGATACAGATATGGTAGAGTGTTGTGGGCATGCTCAGTGACCTGTGCAGAGGTTATTATGCAGGGAGGGGAAGTAGATGAGCTGTGACATCACCTATTGTGAACAGAGGATCCTGTCTTATCAATATATAGGCATACGGCTGTGTTCACCTCTGTGTTGGAGGGTCCATTCACAGATTTGGTCAAAAAGAACAGACAAAAAAGTCCTGCATGCAAGACTTTTTTTTTGACTGATAAAAAAAATCAGCAACCCCACTGCATCCCACTATAGTAAGTGGGGTCTGTTCGTTGTGGACCCAGCCTGGCCTGTAATTATAATCCTGCCTGTTATGTTAATGAGATGACTGCTGAGATGTGATCTTTGCAGAACAGTTTAGGAGGTGCAGTGGCCAGTGCAAAAAAACTGCAAGACATCAGGTTTATTTTTAACATAGATAATGACATTGAACATTTAAAAAATCACCAAAATATGTTAAAATAAAAAACAGGCTAAAACAGTAACTTTTGGTTGACATATTCCCTACAAAATCATTATACAGTGATTGAAGAACCTTACCTAGGAGATTGCTTTTTGTTAGCAACCTGCTGAATGGATCAGCTTTGTTTGCCATCTGGTGGCCACGATCAGTACTACAGGAACACTCCCTCTGTCCAGTCAGTTGGAAATTTAACTAGAAATACAAGATAGTAAATTTAGCAATAATGAGAACTGCCAGGTAGTGGATTATCAGAGATTCTGGATAACTGGACTTAAAACACATTTCATACTCAAACAGTTTTAACTCAGTCTTTGAGAATAAAAAAAAAAAAAAAAATACCCGCTCAGCTGTAAATGTTATTATGTATATATGTTATTTAAATTGTGCAATAAAATATTGTTGGCTTTTATGTGCTGTATGTGTGTTATGCATATAAATAGAATTTTAAAAAAAATGTTTTTGAATAGAAAATCGGTAAAGACAAAAAAACGCATCAAAACCTGACTGTACAGAGGCAAAGCACAAATGTGTAGCACACATCAGTGGTCCCAAACCTGTAGATCTCCAGCTGTCCCATAGCTACAACTCCCGGTACGTCCTGACAGCCAAAAGATATGCATTGTAGTTTTGCAGCAGCTGGAGGACCTCAGGGTGAAGGCCACTGCACAGAGTGAGTATTACACCAATAATAAATTACAGGGGTACTCGTATCATGTCGGATAGGCGCGGGTCTCACCTTGCTCGAGAACAAGGCCCTGTCTCGCAGGCGCTATGATTTGGGAGGTAAGCTTGCTATGCCATTTTTGGAGGGAGCTGTACATGCACGCTCACCTCTCCATTTACAGTGGTCGCATCATGGGACCCTTCTTTTGAGATACTGTAGGCACAGGTGGAATCCTCAGGATATCCCATAAAAGCTGGAATTGCCCTCTTGAAACAGTCGGTTCACTCTCAGCCCAGCAGGTGGTGCTCTTTTCATCGGAGGAATAGAGTAGATGGGTATTTATGTTTTTAATTTTATTTACACCGCCGGGTATGTAAGGGTGCACTAAGGGGGGGGACTACTGTATGGGGGTACCAAGGGGTCATACATACTATGTGGGGACACTATGGGATAGGCTATTGTGAAGTAGGCATCAGGGAGACATAACTCATGTGAAGGGGGCACTAAGGGGGTATAACTACTGTGCTGTGTGGGAACACTAAGGGTCATAACTACTCTGCTGTGTGGGGACACTACTGGGGCAAAACTACTGTGTGGGGGCACTAAGGGGGCATAACTACTGTTTTGGGTGGGGCACTAAGGGGGCATAACTTCTATGCTGTGTGGGGACACCAAGGGGATATAACTACTGTGTCGTGTGGGGACACTACGGGGGCATAAATACTGTGCTGTGTGGGGGGCATAACTACTGTGCTATGTTGAGGCACTAGGGGTATAACTACTGTGTTGTGTTTGGACGATAAGGGAGTATAACTACTGTGCTGTGTGGAAGCACTAAGGGGGCATAACTACTATGCTGTGTGAGGGCACTAAGGAGGCATAACTACTATGTGGGGACACTAAGGGGGCATAACTACTGTGCTGTGTGGGGACAACAAAGGGGGCATAACCACTGTGCTGTGTGTGGATACAAAGGGAGCATAACTACTGTGCTGTGTGGGGACAACAAAGGGGGCATAACCACTGTGCTGCGTGGGGACACTAAGGGGGCATAACCACTGTGCTGTGTGGGGACACTAAGGGGGCATAACTACTCAGGAGGGGGTTCTTCAAGTTATGCCCCGCTGCCTAGACCGATTTCTATCTTCCACAAACATTTGCTGAATGGCTAACCTCGAAGTGCTGTGTGTGCGCTACCGCCCAGTATATATATTGACATACAGCGAGCAGCGGGTATTGTGTTACATGTGATTGCCTGTGTAATCTTCCCCAAGCAAATCACTTTCTTCATTAATGCTGGAAGGCGGCACATCAACCCCTCACTGTCATTGTCACTTTACAATTGTCCTAAATTGCTGATGTGTCACGCAAGATGGTTATTAAGAGTCAATTATTCTCCAGCAGCTTGCCAGATAAATGACCGCCCAAATCCCTCTAGATCCAAAAATAAATCAAATCTGTGTAGAAACAAATCACATAAAATATTGCAGAAACTTTTCTGTATTATAGGGTTAGCAAGAAAAGGGACAGGTAAGGTGTGAACATGAGGGCAGTAATATAGTAGTTACAGTATATTCTTGTACATAGGAGCAGTATTATAGTAGTTATATTCTTGTACATAGGAGGCAGTATTATAGTAGTTATATTCTTGTACATAGGAGGCAGTATTATAGTAGTTATATTCTTGTACATAGGAGCAGTATTATAGTAGTTATATTCTTGTGCATAGGAGCAGTATTATAGTAGTTATATTCTTGTACATAGGAGGCAGTATTATAGTAGTTATATTCTTGTATATAGGAGCAGTATTATAGTAGTTATATTCTTGTATATAGGAGCAGTATTATAGTAGTTATATTCTTGTATATAGGAGCAGTATTATAGTAGTTATATTCTTGTACATAGGAGGCAGTATTATAGTAGTTATATTCTTGTACATAGGAGCAGTATTATAGTAGTTATGTTCTTGTACATAGGAGCAGTATTATAGTACATAGGAGGCAGTATTATAGTAGTTATATTCTTGTATATAGGAGCAGTATTATAGTAGTTATATTCTTGTACGTAGGAGCAGTATTATAGTAGTTATATTCTTGTACATAGGAGCAGTATTATAGTAGTTATATTCTTGTACATAGGAGGCAGTATTATAGTAGTTATATTCTTGTATATAGGAGCAGTATTATAGTAGTTATATTCTTGTATATAGGAGCAGTATTATAGTAGTTATATTCTTGTACATAGGAGGCAGTATTATAGTAGTTATATTCTTGTACATAGGAGGCAGTATTATAGTAGTTATATTCCTGTACATAGGAGCAGTATTATAGTAGTGATATTCTTGTACATAGGAGGCAGTATTATAGCAGTTATATTCTTGTACATAGGAGCAGTATTATAGTAGTTATATTCTTGTACATAGGAGCAGTATTATAGTAGTTATTCTTGTACATAGGAGCAGTATTATAGTAGTTATATGCTTGTACATAGGGGCAGTATTATAGTAGTTCTATTCTTATATATAGGAGGCAGTATTATAGTAGTTCTATTTTTGTACATAGAAGCAGTATTATAGTAGTTTTCTTGTACATAGGAGCAGTATTATAGCAGTTATATTCTTGTATATATTAGCAGTATTATAGCAGTTATATTCTTGTACATAGGAGCAGTATTATAGCAGTTATATTCTTGTATATAGGAGCAGTATTATAGTAGTTGTATTCTTGTACATAGGAGGCAGTATTATAGTAGTTATATTCTTGTACATAGAAGCAGTATTATAGTAGTTATTCTTGTACATAGGAGGCAGTATTATAGTAGTTATATTCTTGTACATAGGAGGCAGTATTATAGTAGTTATATTCTTGTACATAGGAGGCAGTATTATAGTAGTTTTATTCTTGTACATAGAGCAGTATTATAGTAGTTATATGCTTGTACATAGGGGCAGTATTATAGTAGTTCTATTCTTATATATAGGAGGCAGTATTATAGTAGTTATATTCTTGTACATAGGAGCAGTATTATAGTAGTTATATTCTTGTACATAGGAGCAGTATTATAGTAGTTTTCTTGTACATAGAAGCAGTATTATAGCAGTTATATTCTTGTACATATTAGCAGTATTATAGCAGTTATATTCTTGTACATAGGAGCAGTATTATAGCAGTTGTATTCTTGTACATAGGAGGCAGTATTATAGTAGTTATATTCTTGTACATAGAAGCAGTATTATAGTAGTTATTCTTGTAAATAGGAGCAGTATTATAGTAGTTATTCTTGTACATAGGAGGCAGTATTATAGTAGTTATATTCTTGTAAATAGGAGCAGTATTATAGTAGTTATATTATTGTATATAGAGGACACTATTATAGCAGTAGTATTCCTGTACATAGGAGATAGTAATATATAGTTGCAGTATATGTTGTCTGTTGATTTTGAGAAATGAATGCTCACAAAAAGTTTCAAACAAGCAGGAATCATGAAAACTGTGTTGCAGAACTTTTTCATTATAAAGTTCTTTACATCAAACCCATTTCAGTTTCTAATCTTATATTTTAGAGCCTCTCATACCTGAAAGCCACTTGTGTAAGTTGTCGCAGTTTTGTTGGATCTTCTGAACAGGGACGCCGGGTACAGAAATTAGATAAAACAGACACTAATGAATCAGATGGAAGCTGGCACTGAACGCTCGCCAGGCTGTGTTTATTAATGTGTAATTAGTCCGCTATTATATATTCATTAAAACAACATTTCTCCTACTAATTTAGTTGGATTACTTTGGGGTCTCAGCAAATGATGGTTCTCAAGTCTTGATTAAGAAGATGCACAAAGAATGTAAAGTAAGAGCAAACAGACGAAACTCATTACTCGACAATTTGTCAGAACCTCTTCTGTCAGCTTTCATTTATTGCTTGCATATCCTTACATAGAAAACAGTGGGCCACGCATTCACCTGCATGAATGACATAACCACCACCACCCGATCCCTCAAATAAGAGAAGTAAAGTGACCCTGGGGTCATTACCCACTTATATTGTTTCCTAAGAAAAGCAAGTTCACCACCTTATAATGGTGCGGTTCCTCAAAGCTTAGTTTCTTGGGACCATATCATATTTTGGAAAAAAATTCTGATGTTTACTTTGATCTGTTGGGCGAATATTACAATAAAGCTTTCCTGTGTATGGATGGGTCTACCCAGTCCATCTTCCGAAGAAAGTCAGCTGCCCCCACCAGGTGTAACAGTTTCCTCACTCCTGGACAACAGTTATAACATTCTGAATTCAGATAACTAAAAATGATTTTTTTTTGGAGGAGGTTATGAGGCAGATAGGCCATGAGTATTAAAATCCTAGATAACCCCTTTAGATATCCGAATTTTTGCAATTCAAGTGTCGGCAAGTATTCCATTGTATAGTGCTGTTATTAGTGTCCTATGTATGGAGGTTTTATTTGCTTAGTGTATAGTGCTGCTATTTGAGCACTATATCATGATATGTACTTAAATGCCATTTGCTGAAGTGAGACAACCCCTTTATCATGTAGAGGAAGTTTATACAAGGCACTTACTAATGTATTGTGATTCTCCATATTGCTTTCTTTGCTGGCTGCATTCATTTTTCCATCACATTATACACTGCTCATTTCCATGGTTACGACCACCCTACCTTCAAGCAGTGGTGGTCGTGCTTGCACAATATAGGAAAAAGCACCAGCCTATGTGCGCTTCCTCAGTCTGGCGCTTTTTCCTATAGTGTGCAAGCACGACCACCACTGATGGATTGCACGGTGGTCGTAACCATGGAAGCAAGCAGTGTGTAATGTGATGGAAAAATGAATCCAGCCAGCAAAGGAAGCAATATGGACGATCACAATACATTAGTAAGTGCCTTGTATTAACTTTCTCTACATGATAAATGCCATTTTCTGAAGTAAGACTGGTACAGTATGTGATGTGCACAATGTATAGTGGCGGTAGCACCATATAACATTGTTATACACAAATGTATGGCTATTTGTAATTGGTATGGCAGTATGTTGTACCATAAGCCACCGTCTAGGATGTGAACAGAGACTCTTTCAGACAGGGAGGCAAATAAAGGAGAGAAAGACAAGCTCTGAATAAATCTCTTTATGACATTCATATTGTATATTGGCACAAAAATAAGTACTTTACATCTCCACAATATCAGAAGCCCGTTGTGTTACATTGACATTTTCTGGGAACATTTTTCAGCATTTTGCGGGTTAATATTTTTCACAGAAGGAAGAAATATTCATCTCCATTCATTTGGTATCAAAGCTTTCAATTAGAAAAAAAAAAGTATGAAATAAAAACCAACAGATAGTAGGCAGAGGGACGGAATAAAACCCAATGTCACCAGATACTAGTAATTTCTTGCTCTGTAAAAAACAAAAAAAATGATTCCTAATCCCAGTGTTTTAGGGGTTGTCCTTGGTAAATATTAGTCAAAATCATCAAGCCATATATACAGTCTCTGAAGTTCAGCAGCCTGTTGATCAGCTAATCACTACGATCAGATTTCATTACGAGGGAAAGTCACAGCCAGCTATAGATTTCTGCAACAGCGGCCACTAAAGGGCAAATGTGATATTACATGCAATCCATTGACATAAATGACCAACTGTATATTACATTGGCAGGCCAGGTCCACCAGGACCATGTTTTGGTAGCATCAGTCTACTCTGGCTTAATATAGAGGGGTATTCCGGAGTGATGAACTTCCCTCTATAATGTCCATATGTCCTATAGGGTTGGCCTAACATGAGACAACCACTTAAAAGGAGAGGACTATGATAAAGTCCCCCGTTGATCAGGAAAAACTGTGTCACTGCTGACGTTAGAGGCCTTCAGAAGAGATGACATGTCTCTGTTCCCTTGACAACACTGCCTACATCTGTGCTCCGTGTAATTATAAAGTCACTACTATCAACCGATCGGATCTCTTATTTCTTTACTTATTTTAGAAAAACTAAACATACCAAAGACACTCAGAGAATATAAAAATTCTGATATCAAAGATAGGTTTCTTTCCGACTGGGAAAGGTGAATAGCATCCAAGATGGCCCCCATTAGAGAACTCAGCTTGCTGAATGGCGTTCTGGAATGGCAAGGATGGATTGTCCAGAGTAATGGTTAATTTGACTATGAAGGAACCATAGAGTAGTTCATAAGACTAAAAACACAGAAGGAACCATAATGGCAGCCATTTTGAATCTCACCCTACTTGAGAGGAATAGATGACTTAAGCACTCAGCTTGCTGAATGGTTTTCTGGTATGGATCATCCAGAGTAATGGTTCATGTGACTGAATAAACCATAGAGTGGTTCATAGGACTAAAAATACAACAGGAACCATAATGGAGACCATTTTAAATTTCACCCAACTTGAGAGGAATAGATGACTTAAGCACTCGGCTTGCTGAATGGTGTTCTGGTATGGCAAGTAAGGATCTTCTAGAGCAGTGTTCTTCAACTCAAGATGTCAGGGCCCACCTGCCCACCATGATTTGAGAATATCCCACAAAATGAATACCTGTAGTCCTAATGCATTGGACACTGATTTTTTTCACCTGCTAAATACTAAGGAAATCCTGAAAACATGACTGGCAGGTAGGCCCAGAGGACTGGCCATTTTGAATTTCACCCAACTTGAGAGGAATTAGACGACTTAAGAACTTTTTGCTATAAGAGAATAAAACCAGGAGATGAATAGGCACCACTGATAGGACCTTTATGAGATACCCAAGCCCTGCCCACATTCAGATAAGCACCACTCCTTTTAGGAGATCGACTTAAAAGAACCAAGGACTACCATATAGAGTAACCAAATATACATCAAATCTTTAGCACCCCAGTGACAAACGGGCCAGAGAATAATCCCTGATTGCGACACGGTTTGGTTTATCGATAGCAACACGTACACACCAAGCAAAAAACATGAGACGAGAAGATACGTCGGAATCATTCACAAAGGTTTGGTAGACAGCTAGAACCTCTTGTCGTCCGGATATAAACATCAGCGGGAAATCCAGAAGTGGGAGGAGCATGGGGAGGAGAGTCCAGGTTGTGTAATCGATTGCCGTGCTTGCCTGCTTGCATACCCAATCCAATTTATAATCTACACCGAATGATTTAAAACATAAAATATCCCATTTTAACCTCAGTCACCATTTTTTTTTTCCCAGTAAGAAACATATTTTTTGAATGCATATAAATATATAAGATTAACACTTTCTTCACAAGAGATGATGGCGGATACCGTAACAACTAAAGGTGGGGAAGGGTTGTCAACGGGATTTTCATATTTTTTTTTTCTTTGAAGACTGTGTTAATGGTAAGATGCTATGAATGGCTTCAGAGTAGACACTGACCACTAGGGGGCAGCCTGACGGTTCCTCAGCCATTTCATATTAGCCGTAGAAGGCTCTCACAGTCCAGATAGGTTACTATTTCTTTAAATTTCTTCTTTTCTTCTAACAGGCGCACTTTCTTCCTCCGGTTTTTGCTTCGTCTAATTTTCCAGAGTTTCCTCCGTTTACTGCCTCTGGTACTTGGGTCTTGTCCACACACTGCTCCATGCGTTTCATTATCAAGTCCAGAAGAGTGTCTACTGATTTTTCCACGTTCTGTCCGGTTGCTGCGCTTGTTTCAAAATATGGGATTCTGGGCAGGGCAATAAAAAATAATTAATAAATAATAAAAACAAATTTATAGTAATTATAGCAATTTGTATTCAACAGATCAGTGAGCTGCAATACCAGACACGGCCACTTGGGGGGGGGAGCAGGCCACCAATTTTAGGGGTTATTCAGGCATTTGATATTGCTGATCTTTCCTTAGGATAGGTCATCAATATGAGATCAGCGGGGGTCTGACTCCTGGGACCACTGCCGATCAGCTGATGGAGCCAGTGACATCACAGTAGATCGTTCACGTGGCCTAGGTGCAGCTCAGTGCCATTCAAGTGAATGGGGCTGAGCTGCGATACCAAGCACAACCACTATACAATGTATGGCGCTGTGGTTGATAAGCTGTAAGGAGGACTCAGCGTTCACCAGGGCTTCTGTAAGTACAGCAGCCTCTTCAAACAGCATACAGGCGGGGATGCCTAGAGTCGGTCCCCCGGCAATTTTATATTGATGAACTATTCTGAGGATAGGCCATCAATATTAAATTCCTCCTTAAAGGGGTTCTGTAGTTCTGTAAAACTGATAATCTATCCCCTGGATAGATCATCAGCATCTGATCGGCGGCGGTCCAACACCCGGGACCCCCGCCGATCAGCTGTTTGAGAAGGCAGCGGCGCTGCAGGAGCGCCGCGGCCTTCTCTGTGTTTACCACAGGCCCAGTGACGTCACGACTAGTATCACTGGCCTGGGCTAAGCTCTGTTCACTTGAATGCAGCTTAGCCCCGCCCAGGCCAGTGATACTAGTAGTGACATCACTAGGCCTGCGGTAAACACAGAGAAGGCCGTGGTGCTCCTGCAGCACCGCTGCCTTCTCAAACAGCTGATCGGAGGGGGTCCCAAGATCAGTTTTACAGAACTGCAGAATCCCTTTAAGACAATTTTTAAAAATGTTATATATATATATATATATATATATATATATATATATACACACACATATATATAAACATTTTAAGTTCCCATAGGGGATTGTTAGATCATGTGTCCCATAGACTGCAACGGATTATCACTGCAGTTTATGGTAGTTTGATTGTGTTCCTATGGAGTTCTGTCTAGCAACTACTGCTGTGATAGCTTTGATTCCTCTGATGGATCTGAGGCTATCACAAGAAATATACGGCAACCCTGGTTGCTTCATGGCAGAGCTGTTCAGGCCTGGAGGCATGGCGCTCCCGGGAAAAGCCGCCTCAGATGGCTTGGTCGCAATTGACCATGGCATCCAAAGGGTTAAAGGGTTATTTCCATCTTAGACAATGATGGCATATCGCTAGGATATGCCCCCATTGTCTTATACGTAGGCACCGGTCCCACCGCTGGGACCCGCACCTATATTGAGAACGAAGCCCCAAAAGTGAAGGAGGGCGCACCGCGCATGTGCAGCCGCCCCCCATTCATTTCTATAGGACCGCTGAAAAAAGCCAAGCACTGGCTCGGTTATTTCTGTCAGCTACATAGAAATGAATGGGAGCGGAGGCCGCGCATGCGCAGTGTGCTCTCATTCATTTCTATGGGAGCAGCGGGGAGCTGCGCCTGGTGGTGGCCGGACCCCGGGAAACCAGGAGCCCTCCAGGCGCAGCTCTCCCCACTCCATTCTCTGTATTGGTGCAGGTCCCATTCGGACCCGCACCTATCAGACAATGGGGGCATATCCTAGCGATCTGCCCCCATTGTCTAAGATGGGAATACCCCTTTAAATGCCTGTTATCGGCATTATCACAAACATTAGCTCAGAGTGTCTGCTGTGCTCTAAAAGCGGGCGTCATCTTTCCAGAGACGACACAAAGAAAACAAGGATACATTGGCGGATTCCTCACCCATACTTATCGGCAAGTTCCTTTGCTTGCCTCTCGTTGACCTCTCTCTGATCTGACAGGTCTGCTTTGTTGCCAATTAATACAATATCAGGATTCTCACAGTAAGCATTTGCTTGAAGCTGACCTGAAATGAAAATTTAAAAAATTATAGTTAGAATTCAAAATTCTGCAACTTTCTAATTGACGTGGGGCAGATTTCCTAATCCTCTCTAATATTTTAATGGTCTAAAGATGCAGCAAATTTACCACAGTGGCTGGGGCTGGATGATACATTGGATGCATGGTACAATCTTTTTTGTCTAAGTTTTCACCACTTATTATTTCACTTACTTTGGCCCAAAATTTCAGTGCACGCTGTCACATTTGAAACCACACACCCTTCCGCTTATCATGCCCCTTTACCTTTAAGCCACGCCCCTTGTATAGAAGGAGCTAAAAGTATCTAAAGCACATAATAAATGTAGTGACCGTCATGTATGCCAGTTTTTGAGAATTCCTGCATATTTAGCTTAGCAAATCTCCCCCTCTGGGTTTCAGTTACTCTAGCATTTTTCACTATCTCTGCTTACTGTCAGTGGATAACATATCAGTGGCTGAAAACTTGTATGTAGTTAGGTTTAGGAATAGAAATGGTAATGGGGACCTTGACTCTTGGAGACACAATCTGCTAGATCCCCCATGCAGCAGTATTGTCCCCTGAAAACCCCTCCCACCACTGACAGCAGTATTTTCCCACGAAAACCCCTCCCCCACTGGCAGCAGTATTGTTCCCATATTATCTCGCCTCTCTTGGGGACTTGCAGGACATGCATAGTGAGGCTGGAGTTGGAGAGAAAGAGGTTTTCCTGCAGTTCTGGCAGAAGCTAGAATGGTGTGGGTAAAAGGAGACGTGACATCACTGGTCACATGTCGTCGATGGTCACTTGGCTCTAAGCTATATAAGTAAAGCGCGTAAGTGCTTCCTTTAGCCTGAATACGGTTGTGATGCCACAGGTCACGTGTTTCCGATGGTCAAATGGTATGAAGTATGGATTACACCTCCTACCTCAAATATCAATACACCGCTGTATATACTATATATCTGTACACACTGCAGCTATTATACCATATAATACATGTAGTATGTACAGATATGTGAGGTACAAAATATAATAGATGCAGTGTGTACAGATATATGGTATATACATTGGTGTACTGATATGTGTATGTGTGTGAAGATAGATAGATAGATAGATAGATAGATAGATAGATAGATAGATAGATAGATAGATAGAGAGAGAGACACAGTTATACATTATGGTCACTGTGTATGAGGTACATGAGGTATTGGGGGTTGTACTTAGGGTTAAGGGTTAGGGTTACTATTAGGGTTAGGGCACATGGAGAGTAGAGTAAAAGACCTCATTTTACCCATTCTATTTACTGACTCCAGTGGGAGAACCTCCTTTTACCCACTCCATTCTAGTGTCCACCCTGTAGTTCTTCTATATTCAGGGAGTGAAGGACCTTTGATGATGCTATCATAGGTCCTGCAGCTGCACCCTCTGAACATAGGAACTACACCATATAGTCAGTGTAGTTCCTTTACTCTTATACGGTAAAGGACCTATGATGATGCTTTCTAGGGCTCCAGTTAATATAAAGTCACGTCAGGATGCCGAGTGCCTGCTTGCAGTTTGGCACCAGGTGCAACTGACCCCTTTCCCCCCCTCCCCTTCATAATACACCACTCGATCAGGCTGTTCCTCATGGTGGTGGTAGATGTGAATATTTTACACTTACTCATCCAATTCCGAACGTTCAGGAAACTCTGTTGACTTGTGAGATCAAACATTAAAAGGAAACCCATTGCATCTCTGAAGAACGCTGTAGTGAGGCTCCGAAACCTGATAGGATAAAATAGCATGTTATTAGAACATTAGCCATTTTTCAGCTTTGCTGAACAGACTGGGACAGAATGAGCAGAGTCACCTCATTATCATTAGTGGGAGGGAGAGTTAAAGGGGCATTCCGGTTGGCAAAAGTTATCCCCTTATCCTGTGGACAGGGAATAACTATTAGATCGGTGGGGGTCCTACCACTGGGACCCCCACGATCAGGAGAACGTGGGTTCGGTACCCTTCGAAGCCCCTCTAAAATGACCAGAGTGGCCAATCGCACATTCGCTGGCTGATCCATTCATTTCTATGGGAGTTCTAAGGATAGCCGAGTAAGTGCTCCATAATCTCCGGAATTCCCATAGAAATTAATGGAGTGGCCGTGCACATGTGCAACCAGCTGCTCTGTTCTTTTCAGGGATGCTGCAGGAGGTACGGGGCCCCCGTTCTCATGATAGGTGGGAGCCCCAGCAGTAGGCCCTCCCACTGATCTAATAGTTATTGCCTGTCCTGTGGATAGGGGATAGGGGGTAACAACCAGAATACACCTTTTATGGGTTATTGTACTGCCCAGATAGGTAAGAATAGTAATAGTATACACACAGATAAGGCACAGATAATACACTTTTCAATCTCATATAATCCCAAAGACTTCAACTTAAATGCCATTTTTCAATTCCCTTGATCATTTATTACAAATTAGGTAATAAAACGTTTCCTCTGTATAATATTAATAGACTTTGCCTTAAGGTCGGGCTCTTGTGGTCCTCGTAAACCAGAAGGTCACAGTGGTGGTAAATATTACCTTCCCCTAATGGTAAAATTCTTTTTGCACTCTGCACCCATTAACATTTTTCTTTTTATTAAAATAGACCTAAAACATTGTCCTGATTAATTTTATAACATGTTTATTTGGTAGGGGCTCCTTTTTATGTGGTCCAAATTGCCACCTGCCACCATTTAAGAAGCTCATTAAAGACCACATGCAGAGAGCTCCATCTAGTGGCGGCAGCAGACAGCCTAAGTTGTATGCTTTAACTCTGTGTTAAGGGGAACACTGACTACAAAGGTATACTGAAATGACACTGTACTGCATGAACATATCACTGAAGAGACAGTGTTAATTTTTAATGACACCTTCAGTGATATGTGTTGAAAGGGAACCTATCAGCAGGATAAACTCTATTAAACCAGGCATACTGCCTAGCAGGGTGGATCCTACTGATTAAAATGATACCTGTCTCATTAAAATCGGTTGTGGCATTCCTGAGAAAAAAGACTTTTATCCATTATGCAAATGAGGGCTTTAGTGCACCAAATGATGTGGGCAGCATAGTAGGCCCCACCTCTCAGTGCACCGAGGCCCTCATTTGCATAAAGAATAAAAGTCTTTTTTCTTTGGAATGCCGCAACCGATTTTCACAAGACAGGTATCATTTTAATCAGTAGGATCAACCCTATCAGGCAGTATGCCTACTTTAAAGAGCTTGATCCTGCTGACTGTTGCCCTTTACTAATATTTTTACTAATAGAATGTATTTATATAAAATGTACCGTTTAGAAGATTTGCCTATTTGTATATCCATTGTCCCACACACATCAGTCAGGCCGTAGTTACGACCACCGTGGCCATGTAGTAGAGGTGGCCGGCTTGCTCTTTTTCAATCCCGCTCTGAGGTAACTGCTGTATTATGAACGCACATTACATGAGCATGTGCAGACACATCTTAGGGTTGTAGCATTTTTGTCTGTGCTTCCAAAACACAGAGAAATGGATCCTGTTCCAAGGTCAATTCATCTCTATGGAGCAGAATCCGTTTATAAAGTCTGCGTTTTTGACGGATCCTGACCATTGCGTTTTGGACTGGTAGCGTCCAAACGCAGATGTGAAAGTACCCTGAGATGTGTCTCCGCATGCTCATGCAATGTGCGTTCACAATACAGCAGTTACCTCAGAGCGGGTTTGAACAAGAGCAAGCCGGCCACCACTACTACATGGCCGCTGTGGTCGTAACTATGGGCAACAGCCTGACTGATGTGTGTGGGACAATGGATATACAAATAGGAAAATCTTCTAAACGGTACATTTTATATAAATACATTCTATTAGTAATAATATTGGTATGGCTATATCTAACTATACAAAACTACAATTGTGAGATGGGAATACCCCTTTAAGGGAAGCAGGGACAAAAAGTAGAGCTCTGATCCCTATAAAAATATATTAGAAATGATTCACGGTAGGTCATTACACATGACAGCTTCACCTGTTATGGAGACATGCTGTGCCACTGGCAAGGGTCAACTACGCAGCTGGATAGAGCACCACAGCCATCTGGCTGCAGTGGGCACCAGCACTCTCATAATAGGGGTGTCACCCCCTGTGATGCCCCCATCCACTGGGTCATTGAATTGTGATTCAGAGGGTTATAAAAAAAATTTTTGCATAAAGATACATTACCTCTCCTGTCCGGCTGTGTCCCACAGCTGTAAATGCACCTTAAAGGTCTTGCCCTGTGTGCCACCTGGACCTGCATTGTTGTAAACCTGTAGATCAACACCAGAGTTACGTTTTGGATTTTATATATACCGGTATTAGCATGAATATCTATAAGTTCTATTAAAAAATTTAATAAAAATCATCTGCATACAATGTGGACATTTCAAAATAAAGGATAAAATCTGATCAAGTACTGAGGTCACTGCCTCATACCGGATTACAACACTCTTTTACTGCTGATGTCATCTGATCAGATTGGCTGCATTGTGTTTATTCCCCACCCACTGGATGCCATCATTCCCAAGATCCGATTGACTACAGAGTGTTTTTCTCCAACCACTAACATGGCCTGGTCACTGTCCCTACATAATCAACACACTCCTCTACTGCTGCTCTTAATATTCTCATGATCTGATTGGTAGAGGGTGGTCTATTAACATCCACTTCTTCATTCATGAAGCACAAGGAGGATCAGAAAGAGAACACTAGATCCTGGAGGATCACCTACCTAACCAGACAAAACAATGAACCCTATTTACCACTCTAGCCTAGATCTGTCACCAACCTAGGCCTTTGTGGAAAAATTATTACCTTCTCCACTGGAAATATGATCATTAAGGAAAAAAACACATTAGCACAGCAGATATTACATTTAGCCCCTTCACTACCTGAGACCACCATGAATTTTACTACTAACCCTGTTATTACATTAAACCACCAGAGATTTTACCAGTAACTCCTTTGCCACCCTAGTCCACCAGAAATACTAGCATTACTTTACCTCAAAACACCAGAGATTTTACCAATAAACCCTTTGTCATCCTAGATCACCAGATATGTTAGAAACCCTAGACCATCATGAATTTTACCAATAACCAATTTGATACACTAGATCTCCAGACATGTTAACAAATAACCCCTCACCACGCTAGACCATAAGAGATTTTACTGATAACCTCTTCGAAACTCCAAGCCAACCGACTTCTTACCAATCACTTACCAAGACCACCAGCAATGTTACCAATAAACCCTTCACCACCCTAGACCACCAGCATTAAAAGCTAAGCCACCTAAAATTACCAGGAACACCTAAGTATCAACCTGTTCCATTCTTGTATGGTTCCTGCTCCCTCTCCCTCAGATCAAATTTCTGGCCAGGCTTCTTACTCTAGAAAGGAGTCAAATAGTCTCTCGGGCCATAAACCATATGGGTGGTCCAAGCCAGAGGAGCCTGGAAGCTAATGACCTTCCACTACTAATATAGCATGCATGCTCACTTTACTCAGTGGTACTTACAACTCTCTTTTCCCGGAAGTCTATTCCAACTGTGGTGATGAATTTGGGGTTAAACTTGTTGTCTGTATATCTGTACAGGAAGGTAGTCTTCCCAACACCGGAATCTCCAAGGGCCAGGAGCTTAATCAGATAATCATAGTCACCATCCGTCATAGTGTACACTGCGGTGAGCCTACAAGACGGGAAAAAAAGAAACTCTATTATTAAATATCAGTGTGTGCCTTCTCACCTCCTGGTAAATATGACCATGAACCAGAAAGCTCAGGATGAACAAGGCTACAAGGCACTATTACTGTTGAACTAAATGGGAACAAAGAATAGGAACAGTAATCTACCGCATGTTCTGCTATGTACACATTGGACATAAACATTTCACATGTTAGTGGTTACCTTGAGTTAAAGTTTTTGGGTCCTATCTCCAGAAGGGGGGTCCTCCAACCCCCACCATGCCTGGTGATTCAGGATGAGTCCCTGGCCCAGGAACAACCCCAAACCCACCAGGGACAGCCATTTATGGGTAGACATTACATAAACGAAACCCAATTTTGGCCCCGGACATAGGACATGCCATAATTGCCTGATAGGTGCAGGTCCCACCCCTGGAACCTGCTCCTATCTCAATAAAGGGGTCCAGCTATATATGGAGCGCATGAGACTGGTATAGGACTTCCAAATACAGCTGAGCATGCTTGCTTGGCTATTGTCAGAAGTCCCACTGCAGTGAATGGACACAGGGCTTCCAGTTAAGCGTCCCCAAGTGCCACATGACCCAGCAACAATGTGTGACTTAGGGACACATCACTGGTGTGACCAAGTCATTGGCTGCAGCAGCACAGGTGACCTCATCGGTGAAGAAAATTTACATGGTGGGACCGGAAGTCCTGGAAGACAGTCAGTAACCAACAGAGCCAGACATGAGCATAGGGAGCAGGTAAGTATAATAGTTCCCTTCAAGGGTCCTGTTCTGGGTAGTAGTGGAAGTTTCCCTTAAAGGGGTTATCCCATGAATAATGTAAAAAATGTAAATCAGACATCATATAGTACGTGACAACTTCTTTCTAACAAAGCTAGAACCAACCCTGTACCTCACATGGATCCAGAGATCTCCCCCTTAATTGCTTGGCTAGATTTATATCAAGCTGACAGCTCAAGGGGAGTGTCTTTTCTGCTGCAGATAAGGGGGTGTGTCTTAGTTCTACCTATCACAGCTCAGAAGGCATGCCCATGCTCTCCCTATCACAGCTCAGGGGGCGTGTCTCAGCTCTCCCTATCACAGCTCAGGGGGTGTGTCTCAGCTCTTCCTATCACAGCCCAGGGGGCGTGTCCATGCTCTCCCTATCACAGCTCAGGGGGCGTGTCTCAGGTCTCCCTATCACAGCTCAGGAGGCGCGTCTCAGCTCTCCCTATCACAGCTCAGGAGGCAGTTGAAAGATGAAACTGAGCATGTCCGGCCTTCTCAGTGAGCAAGACAAAGAAATAAGAAACCAGGTGGCACTATACAGATACATTTCACTGAACTCAGTAGTAGTAGTTTAATTGCATCATGTAATTACAAAATTATTCAGATCCAGGTGCTGGTTTGAAAATTGTAGAATATTTTTTGTGGGACAGCCCCTTTAAGGAAAATGTATTTTGAATGCTGGTTGTGAGATATTGCTTTGTTAATGTGAATTGATGTCTACAGATCACCGTGGATGATTTATTTTCTTAGGGTTTGCAGAGATTTTTTTTTCTTCATGACGCTTCCAGGAGGAATAGGCCGCGTCAGCTCTGCAGAACAGCTGCAGGACAAGGACGAGGTATATTGATGACTCACTCCATTCAGGTCCATTGCTCTCCATAGACAATTCTATCCTCATTACAAGAGGATTCTATGAATCTCCAGAGAGACTTATGACAGCCGGCTGTCACACCATGCCTCTCACATGCCTATAAACAAACCCGAACGGCAATTAATATTTATACTAATTAACGACTTTCATACACAGGAAATGAGACTCATTTATCAAAATCTCTATTTTTCCACAGATCATTTCCACTTGAGGCAGAATCAGTTTTCTCTGGTCTAAAAGATGATCCGACCCTTCACCTACATCTTATGACCATTTCAGAGAATCAAAAATAATCATAAATGCCAGTGACTACCTACAAAAGCTGTCTGACAACCTAGAACGCCTTTATAGCTCCCAATAGGGTTGTCAGCCAGCTTTCCCAGACTGCTACGTGTGCAAATACTGTACCAAATGATGGTTAGTCAGTTAGGGAATGAACTAGGCAAATCTGAAATTCAGGATGATAGGAACGTTGGGTGACACCATGTAATGAAAGCCTTGTTGGTTGTCAGACATTTATCCAAGTAAAGATAGGGTTAAAAAATGGCTGGGCTGATATATAGATCCTGTATATAGGCCCCACTGATATCAGTAGTAGCTGTATAAACATCTATGCGATTAGCTCCCTCTAGTGGTGCCCACAGACAGCAAGAATGTTATCATATATCGCTATCAAATCTAACTTTGCCCTGTACATAAAACTGTGATCAAAACAGGTTTTGAACCAAAATAAAATATATATATATATATATATATATATATATATATATGATAAATATGTAGATAAAAAGATATATCTTATATGTATATCTATCTTCTAATATCTGTTATTATCTAATATCTATCATCTAATATCAATCTCATATCTATTTATCTAATATCTATCTGTCCATTTATCTAATATATATTCCATCTATGTATTATCTATCTAATATCTATCGCATTATCTATCTAATATATATCTTCCATCTGTCTATGTAATATCTATCTCATATCAATTATCTATTTATCTAATATCTACCTGTGTCTATGTCTATCTAATATCTATCTATCCATCTGTGTCTATCTATCCATCTGTGTATCTATCTAATATCTATCTAATATCTGTCCTCTCTATCCTACCTGTCTATGTAATATCTATCTTGTATCTATCTCCTATATCTCATATCTATCTATCTATCTCATATCTATCTCACTATCTATCTCACTATCCTACCTGTCTATGTAATATCTATCTTGTATCTATCTAATATCTACCTGTCTAATATCTGTCTCCTATATCTCATATCTATCCATCAGCCCCACCCTCCTTGCCCTCTAGGGCCTCATTCACTAAAAGTGTTCCTCAGGATCACGTGAGTTGATAAAACAAAGTGTGGAATGTATATTCACAAGTATCCGCGAAAACCGGCCGAGCGAGTTCAGCAGGTGCAGGGGCCGGAATAACCTGACTGATATAGTGCAGGAATGTCATCTGTACCGTCACATAGCAGACACCTGGGAGAAAACCGGACTCTAGTTCTAAAAACTTTACATAAAGTACCAATGTAAAGCAACATCACACCTTATATTATGGAACTGCACTCTGAGTAATACCCCCATAGAATGATATTATTACACATGGGGCTGATTCCATTAGTAATGTCACCGCAGATGATGATGCCACATGATGAGGCGTACTGTCTTACAGAAGGTGGAAGGGTATTGACCACAGTATTGATCTTGGCATTTACATGGTTATTATGATTGGAGACCAAAATGTTTTGGTCAATGATCAGTGTCCAAAACTGCGTCAGGATTGCAGTGTGCACAGTGCTGTAATCTTCTTCTGCAATGCCACCACCCCCTCAATGCTGCTATAAAAAAAAAAAAAAAAAAAAAAAAAAAAAAACCACTATCTGGCGATCATTAAGGGGTTGCCATAATGTTAAATGATAAAATTCTTACTGCCACAGCCAACACTAGGGGGAGCTCCAATCAAAGTCAATTATTTAGATAACAGAAATTTGAACCCCCATAATGGTAAAGTTTCTAGGTTCAAAGGGTCAGTGATTGCTTGGCTGGGGCGGTGTACTACATGTAATCAAGCACACGCATGTAACCAGGCCGCACATGTCTCTCGCTGACACACTGTATTGGCTTCTCAGCGGTTACGAGTCTAATCATTTAATGGAATATCAGCTTACATACACAACATCCCTGTAATTGATCATCTCTTAGGGATAATAATTCAGCCACATGCCCGCAGTAACAGGGAATCCGATAAATCTGCCACCGCTATATATCACTGTAATCAATGCAGGACGCTATTACGCAGCCTTCATTACGGCTCTGAGGCCCCCTCATTACAGAGAACGGTGCTGGATACAGGTTATCTATGTCTATCAAATCATAGGACCATGACAGCTGTAGTCAGCTCACAGAGGTGCACAACCCCCGGCCAACATGCTGTGGAAGGAAAAAAGTGCTGTCAAACGACGGCGGCTTTATTTTGTGTTCTCTAACCTGCAAGACCTTGAAGATGCCTGTAAGCTAATACAGGGTTAAGTAAGTACTAAATGGGGCACTGTGGCTGGCAGCACCAGTTGGCGGCACCGTGGCTGGCAGCACCAGTTGGCGGCACCGTGGCTGGCAGCACCAGTTGGCGGCACCGTGGCTGGCAGCACCAGTTGGCGGCACCGTGGCTTGCAGCACCAGTTGGCGGCACCGTGGCTGGCAGCACCAGTTGGCGGCACCGTGGCTGGCAGCACCAGTTGGCGGCACCGTGGCTGGCAGCACCAGTTGGCGGCACCGTGGCTGGCAACACCAGTTGGGGGCACCGTGGCTGATAGCACCAGTTGGGGGCACTGTGGCTGATAGCACCAGTTGGGGGCACTGTGGCTGATAGCACCAGTGGGAAACCATGGAAACGATCAGTGTATAATGTGATGGAAAAATGAATCCAGCCAGCAAAGGAGGCAATATGGATAATAACAATACATTAGTAAGTGCCTTATTATTATTGCCTTATGTATTAACGTCCTCTACATGATAAATGCCATTTGCTGAAGTGACACAACCCCTTTAAGCACAGCAGCTGCTTGGTCGGCCCCTGTGTCACGTTGTCAGCCGCCCTGGTTATTCTGACCTAGGAGTGCACAATGGAAAACCCATGTCTGAACGCGTGAGTGACATGTAACACGCTGTAGCTCGTGTGCCGCAGCCTATAACTGGAGCAAATTATAAAGGCGTCGGCGATGCCAATGAGCCCGAGGGAAGCAGACGGGAAATGAGCTGAACCAGCAGCATCACTTCTGTATCTGAAAGTGGAGGTTTACACGATAAGAGCAACCAGATCAACAGGATTTCCTGCTGATATATTTACATTGCCAGTACAAATCCTTCTGCGGGTTCTTTCTACATTGCATTCCCTGATAATTATTATTATAGTTCACTTTATATTCCACCACCTGCAGGGGGCACTATAGAGACTGCAATATATACACAGGGTTAATGGGGGGGGGGGTGTTGAGTTTTAAAGTGGTTTTCCATTTTAAAAATCAATATTCAACGAAGTCTTGCGCGACATCATGAATAACTAACTTTGGCTCATCAGACCCCATACATTCTAATACTGTACAGAGAGGAATCTCCGTACAGCATTATTCCGAAGTTTTGAATGAAGCATCTGAAGCTTGCTTCGTTCAACACTAATTACGTGTAAACAGGATTTTAAAACTTAAAGAGGTTTTCCAGGATTTTACTACTGATGACCTATCCTCAGGATAGGTCGTCAGTATCTGATCGGTGGGGGTCCGACACCCAGGTCCCCGCCAATCAGCTATTTGAGAAGGCACCGGCGCTCCTGTGAGCGCTGCTACCTTCTCCTCTCTCACCAAGCAGAGCGCCGTACATTGTATAGTGGTTGTCCTTGGTATCGCGATCAGCTCCATTCCCTTGAATGGGGCTGAGCTGCTCCTAGGCCACGTGACCGATGAACGTGATGTCACTGGCCTAGGAAAAGCTGAGAGAAGGCCGCGACGCTCACGGGAATGCTGGTGCCTTCTCAAACAGCTGATCGTCGGGGGACCTGGGTGTTGGACCCCCACAGATCAGATACTGATGACCTATCCTGAGGATAGGTCATCAGTAGTAAAATCCTGGAAAACCCCTTTAAGAAGAAGAAAATAGCACAAAATACAAGAATTCGCTGAGATTTCGCTGTGTTTCGGTCAATACCTAAATCTTTTGCGCACGATATTTCTGGATGAGAACATTAACCTATATCCATCACACACTGGACTCGTTGTACATAAGTATAGATGAATAGTGCACCGGAGGGCAGTAAGTCGTCTCACATGACATGCTAGCACAGGATAATGTTATGTAAGAGCTAGAACTAAACGAGCGTCTTAAAAACCCACAGTGAAATTTATTGCTCTTTGTCATCAGTGATTTCAGGCTGAATCATGAAGTGCTGGATTGGCCCATCAGAGTACCAGGCCCCGAGAATAATTTCCTCCGGTGAGCCCAAGAAACCCCAGTCCAACCTTGGTCCCTATAATGTACGTCACACAGCTGCAGTGCTTCAGAGACCTGCACATCCAATCCCCATGCAGGAGCCTACATTAAAGGGCTTCTGTCAGCAGTTTTGTACGTGTGACACTGGCTGACCTGTTACATGTGCACTTGGTAGCTGAAAACATCTGTGTTGGTCCCATGTTCATATGTGCCCGCATTGCTGAGAAAAATGATGTTTTACTATATGCAAATGAGCCTCTAGGAGCAACGGGGGCGTTACCATTACTCCTAGAGGCTCTGCTCTCTCTGCAACTGCACTTTGATTGGGAGGGCAAGGCAGTGAAGTTGTCATTATACATGGCCCTGTGCATCAGTTGCAGACAGAGCTAAACCTCTAGGTGTAATGGTAACGCCCCGTTGCTCCTAGAGGCTCATTCGCGTATATTAAAACATCATTTTTCTCAGCAATGCGGGCACATATGAACATGGGACCAACACAGATGTCTTCAGCTGCCAAGTGCACATGTAACAGGTCAGCCAGTGTCATACGTACAAAACTGCTGACAGATGCCCTTTACCAGAGACCACCTGTGCTGGAACGTCTGCACGGCTTGGCCAGAGGCCTATATTAGTCAGACTGTGTAGAATAGATGGTGTTATGATACTCACGCAGAGGACTGTTTTTGTCCCATGCTGGACTAATCTAGTTTGTAGACCACTGGAATTTGACCTGTTCTTCTCACAACTGAGGGTTTGCTGCAATTCTATCAAGTCCTCTGTGAGCTGGATACAACCAAAAGCACAAACCTCTCTCCTGTCCTGATACATTTTACCAGCATTGATACATTGTAACAAAGGTAGGCACCCACTGTTTAATGTTTGTCATACAATGGATACAATTGTAGCAAATGCTCAGCTGTTAGAAGTATCAGAACAGGTTTTTAGTTGGGAGATCTCCCAATCCCTGACATCAAGCGGAGATCATCAAAATGGCGAAGAATTTAAACAAAATGTATTTGGGTACATTCACATTACAGTAGAAAAAAAAACAAAAAAAAAAAATCGGCCGTTAAAAATTGATGTTTTTACATCCAGTTTTACATACAGTTTTTGCATCCATTTTCTGGCCGTCTATCCATTTTTTAACAGTCGTTTTGTATCCCTTTTTAGTGGCCATTTAAAACTGCTCAAAAAACGGATACATTTTTGTTTCTTTTACATCCTAACTCCTGCAGTGCTCCAGTATACAAAATGCCCCCCATAGCACCCTCTTGATATCCAATGACCCCCATAGTGCCTCCAGTATAAATAATGCCTCCCTTACTACCTCCAGTATCTATAATGGCCCCCATAGTGCTCCCCAGTATAAATAATGCCCCCTTAGTGCCTCCAGTATCTATAATGGCCCCCATAGTGCTCCCCAGTATAAATAATGGCCATATAGTGCCCCTCAGTATAAATAATGCCCCTTAGTGCCTCCAGTACCTATAATGCCCCCACTGTACCCCCCCAGTTATAAATAATGGCCCTATAGTGCGCCAGAATAAATTAAGTCCCCTTAGTGCCTACAGTATCTATAATGAACACTGTAGTGCCCTCCAGTATAAATAATGCCACCCTTAGTGCCTCCAGTATCTATAATGGCCCCCATAGTGCCCCCCCAGAATAATGGACCTATAAGGCCCCCAGTATATATATAATGTCCCCTTGGTGCCTCCGGTATCTATAATGCCCCCATAGTGCCCTCCAGTATAAATAATGCCCCCTTAGTGCCTCCAGTATCTATAAAGGGGCTCGATACTGCCCCCCAGTATAAATAATGGCCCTGTAGTGCTCCCAGTATAAATAATGTCCCCTTAGTGCCTCCAGTATCTATAATGGCCTCCATACTGCCCCCAGTATAAATAATGACCCTATAGTGCCCCCAGTACAAATAATGTCCCATTAGTGCCTCCAGTATCTATAATAGCCCCCATAGTGCACCCCTTAGTAGAAATAATGCCCCCCTTAGTGCCTCCAGTATCTATAATGGGCTCCGTACTACCCCCTAGTATTAATAATGCCCCCCTAGTGCTTCTCAATATAAATAATGCTCTCTTAGTGCTCCCCATTCTGCTGGTGCCAGCAAAAAAAAATTACCCTCTCAGCAATTGCATGTGCAGGCACACTCGCTCGGCACTGGAGGCAGTAGGGCATTACGCTTTTAAGCCCACAATTCATTGCCCCATAGACTTGAACTGGTTCTGAAAACAACCATTACTGAAATGGACATTACAGGGTCAATTATCAGTGCGAATTAAGCCTTATACCACAATTATGTTTCTTCTAGCATAGCCTGTGCCGACCATATCTTCAGCAGGGCAGAGTGTGAGGCGCTGATTAATATTTGCATTGGTTTTTACCTCTCTGTAAATGCCACATCTATTCTTGGAAATTTCTCATGTTTAATATCAGGGATTGACGAGAACACACCCAGAGCTAAATGGATCAGACAAGGACGGGTGTATGCACCAAAAGATGGGAGGGGCCTGACAACGAAGGACAGGGCGGCCTGGAAAGAGGCGGCCAGGGCATGTGGAGTCTTCTAGTTCCACAAAAGATGAAGTACCTACCCCTTACACACTGCAAGGAGAGGAATATGTGAGCTATAGGGGTCATGATGTTTACTTAGGGCAATGACCTGATGCACAGAGGTGGGAGACCCCATAATGACAAGCAGTGCCCCCCGTAATAGTTCTGCAATGCCCCATGAATAGTGCCAGAGTCCCATGATAAAATGTAGTATCCAAACCACCTCTAGGGGGAGTTTACTTAAAGCAGATTTATAGTTGTGTTCAATGGGAGTTGTATAGAAGCATGCAGTGAGCTCCACCTGGTGGTGGCTGTAGGAAGTCAGAATTTTATCAACTAAAGGGAGTCAGTCACCAGGAAATTGATAAACCAGGCAAAATGCCTTGTAGGGATAGTTCAGATGAATGTAATGATACCTTTCACTAAGTATACTCTTAATCTATGTGCAAATGGGTTGTTGGTTGTTGAGAGGGTGGGCCCTACCCATCCCCCTTCCTCTGCCAGACGCTCTTTGAGTGATAAGACCAGATTCCTGCATAGTTATCTCACCTGGCCTCCATAGGTTTCTCAGTGTAATATTGGCCACCTGCAGCCACCAGCAGGGGGAGCTCACTGCATAAAGCTCTCACTGAGTTCAATACAGGCTGCTTGTTTTCGTTTCTTTGTTACGGCGTTCACTGTACAGGATAAATTACATGATGATTGTGTAGTGCAGGTCGTTACGGATGCAGCCATATCAAATATGTGGAGCAGATTTTATTTTTGCAATTTTTTCCATTGAAAGTGTTTTTGTTTTGTTTTTTTCAATGGAAAAAAAAGTTGTTTTGGGTTTTTTTTTGGATTTTTTATTTAATATTTTTTTTTTTTAATAAGGGAACTCCAATATGTGATATTTTGATTGTTTTTAAACTACACTGCACTGTTCATGCAGTGCAATGTATTTTACTGTCAGTGCTATACTGACATCCACCAGCAGGCAGTTTCACAGAGGCACTGCCTGCTAGGACAGGCTGAAGGCAGTCCTGGGGGCTTCAATAGACTGCAGCCTGCCTACACAAGCATCGGCACCCCACAATCTCATTTATGGGATGCCAATGGGAGACAGAGGGAATCCGATCCCTCTGTAACCACTTATATGCTACAGGTGCTATTGCCTGTGGCATCTAAGCGGTTAAACTGCCCTGATCTACACTTCTTCCAGTCTGGCCCTTTAGAGTACGACCACGAGAGCCAATCCCCTGTTCTCTGCTGCACGGGAGACCCAAGCAGTGCTTAGACTAGGCCGCACAGCCTGAGGCCCTTAGCGACCGTCATAAAAAGGGGTATTGGTGGTCACTAAGGGGTTAATATAACTCACTGGCATTAAAAGCCTGGACTCCAATACCTGAACATCAGTTGTGTGGTGAGGACTACCCAGTGTTGGCAGGAGGATAACACAGACATTAGCAGTCAGATCATGCCAGCTATAAATATCATGTAGGTGTTTAATGTGATCAAACCATACATAATGCAAAAAGGAGAACAATATCTATATATCCAAGATAGAGAACTATATATATGAGAAATAATAAATAAAAAGATAAATATCATATCTATTATCCATTACCTATTTGTCTATTTATCTATCTCATAAATATCTATCAATCTATCTATCCATCTGTATCTATCTATCCATCTGTATCTATCTATCCATCTATCTATCTATCTATCTATCTATCCATCTGTATCTATCTATCCATCTCTATCCATCTGTATCTATCCATCTGTATCTATCTATCCATCTGTATCTATCTATCTATCCATCTGTATCTATCTATCTATCTGTATCTATCTATCCATCTGTATCTATCTATCCATCTATCTATCCATCTGTATCTATCTATCTATCTATCTATCCATCTGTATCTATCCATCTGTATCTATCTATCCATCTGTATCTATCTATCTATCTATCTATCCATCTCTATCCATCTGTATCTATCCATCTGTATCTATCTATCCATCTGTATCTATCTATCTATCCATCTGTATCTATCTATCTATCTGTATCTATCTATCCATCTGTATCTATCTATCCATCTATCTATCCATCTGTATCTATCTATCTATCTATCTATCTATCTATCTATCTATCTATCTATCTATCCATCTGTATCTATCCATCTGTATCTATCTATCCATCTGTATCTATCTATCTATCCATCTGTATCTATCTATCTATCCATCTGTATCTATCTATCTATCCATCTGTATCTATCTATCTATCCATCTATCTGTATCTATCTATCTATATCTATCTATCCATCTGTTTCTATCTATCTATCTATCTCTATCTCCTATCTATTTATCTATCTATCTATCTCATATCTATCTGTCTATCTAATCTCATATCTATCATCTATCTCATATCTATCATCTATATTATATATATCATCTATCTATCCATCTGTATCTATCTATCTTTCTATCTATCTATCTATCCATCTGTTTCTATCTATCTATCTATCTCTATCTCCTATCTATTTATCTATCTATCTATCTATCTCATATCTATCTGTCTATCTAATCTCATATCTATCATCTATCTCATATCTATCATCTATATTATATATATCATCTATCTATCCATCTGTATCTATCTATCTTTCTATCTATCTATCTATCCATCTGTTTCTATCTATCTATCTATCTCTATCTCCTATCTATTTATCTATCTATCTATCTATCTCATATCTATCTGTCTATCTAATCTCATATCTATCATCTATCTCATATCTATCATCTATATTATATATATCATCTATCTATCTTTCTATCTATCTATCTATCTATCTATCCATCTATCCATCTCATTTATGCCTTCTGTTTCACTGGAAGATGGGGGAGGATGATAAACTGGATTATATACTTACATTGTGTTCTCTTACTTTTCACCTCCTGGATTGTGATGTAGGACAGGGCAGGATTAGGACATGTAGGATATTATGGCCATTGCTGTTCATGTCCCTTCAACCAGGTGTCACACATGATAGAAATATCAGTAGACACAGAACTTTCCATATAACAACATCACACTTCATGTAAATGTCTGCATATTCATGTGGCCTCCAGGAGAAGACACAAAGGGCGCCCTGTCCTTCCTCCCACCCCGAACACTGAACTATAATAAGTCCATCTCTATAATAAAGCTCCTTTGTTCTCTTTGTGGTTATTCTTAGACTTTGTTCTGCTTTTTACATTAGTGATGTCAGTAAACTTGTGCTCTTAGCATCATGAATTGGCAAGAGGGGTGTAAGTGCTTGGCATTGTATACTCTCAACTTACTGTATGTGACATAAGTATCCCTCTGTCTGTATTGGGGGCTTCTCTAGAACAAATGATTTGTGTGACAAAATTCCATCTGCCTGCATCCACCACTAGGGGGAGCTCACTGCATACAGATTTATATTGTTCCCTTTATCCTCAATACTTAATCTGTTTAGCATGATCTCCCCCTAGTGGCAGCTGCAAACAGCCAGAATATTGTCATGTAATTCATGATAATGTGGCAGGGGATTTGGAGCTATGGGAACTGGGTTCCATAGCAAAGATCGAAATGGGTCCCCCAATTGTGCTGCTAGGGACAGAAGACCCTGGTATTCCTTGTTCCATGACCCTTTGGCCAATTTTCACCCTTATTCTTTGGATGGGAGAGTCTTGCACAGGTTCTTACGACCCACTAGTAAAGTAGGGGGACCAATCAGGGCTGAGACTTTGCTCTCAAGGACCCCATGACAGCTGCATAGTCTTCCTCTATGGCATATACCACACAATCTTGAAGATCTGAGAACCTGGAGACAAGTTGCCTGCCTCAGCCCCCTCCACAAGTAGCTTGTTGAAGCCCCTCTAATACACAGGGCCCCCACTACAAGCTACGCTCCTGCATGAGGGCGTCCCAGCGTGGTGCATGTAAGAACAGGAAGAAGGAAGCTGCGAAGGCCAAGATGGAGACGTGCACAAGGTTTATAGCCAGGACTTGTGCAGGAAATGAGGGATTAAACAAGAACATTACTTATCGAGGCGTGAAAAGAAAATGTCAGAAGAAAATCTGAACGCACCAATATTACTTTCCAACACAACACGTAGTTTAACCGGGTCATACATTGTGCAGATGACATGTTACATCCTGCACCCCTAATGATCCCGGGTATTGGAGGCGAAAATAAAAGGGATCTCACATCCACTGGTAAATGATTGTGAATATTACAAGTCTTAAAGGGGTTTTTCAGTGTAGAAAATTACATACAGAAAATGCTCTATTACACTGTGCCGGTACTCCGCCTGGGGTCTATGGTGTCATTTATGTAATATACGGTACATAGCAGGCTGTGGAGACTAATAGAAGTGTGAGCTCCTGTGCTTTAAAGGGAGAGATAAAAATGAAAATACTGAAAAAACATGTTCTTATAAATAAACTCTTACATCTCTTTATTTATAATGGCTCCTTTAGTCTAGGGGACAATCAGTGAAGGAGATAAAATGACGGCTCTTGGATTTCTGAACATAAAATCCGTCCTTCTCTTGACACTGCAGGACGGCCGGTGTGAGAAAGCACAGAGCCCTATGTAAAGTCTTCTATCTCAGCACTGTGAGGCTGTATATTATGTGCAGATGACAGCTAAGGTAACTGCTCCGCTGTGTCCCTCTGCTTCAGAAAGGAGGTTTACCTCTTCCCGAACTCGGAGACTGAAGGGTAGGAATGAGGAGCAGACGCGCTGCTGTTGGAGAGGATCGTCTTTAGAAAACACTTCAGATGAGCAGAAACGGTTTGATAATCTGCCTTGAGTTACTGATACAACCTAGTCTCACAATGTCACAACCTAACCTCAAAATGAGACAACATAGCCTCACAGTGTCACAACCTAACCTCACAGTGTCACAACCTAACCTCACAATGAGACAACATAGCCTCACAGTGTCACAACCTAACCTCACAGTGTCACAACCTAACCTCACAGTGTCACAACCTAACCTCACAATGAGACAACATAGCCTCACAGTGTCACAACCTAACATCACAGTGTCACAACCTAACATCACAGTGTCACAACCTAGCCTCACAATCAGACAACATAGCTTCACAGTGTCACAACCTAACCTCACAGTGTCACAACCTAACCTCACAATGAGACAACATAGCCTCAGAGTGTCACGGCCTAACCTCACAATGAGACAACATAGCCTCAGAGTGTTACAACCTAACATCACAGTGTTACAACCTAACATCACAGTGTCACAACCTAACATCACAGTGTCACAACCTAACATCACAGTGTCACAACCTAGCCCCACAATCAGACAACATAGCCTCACAGTGTCACAACCTAACCTCACAATGAGACAACATAGCCTCAGAGTGTTACAACCTAACATCACAGCGTCACAACCTAGCCTCACAGCGTCACAACCTAACCTCACAATGAGACAACATAGCCTCAGAGTGTTACAACCTAACATCACAGTGTCACAACCTAGCCTCACAGCGTCACAACCTAGCCTCACAGCGTCACAACCTAGCCTCACAGCGTCACAACCTAGCCCCACAGCGTCACAACCTAGCCCCACAGCGTCACAACCTAGCCCCACAGCGTCACAACCTAGCCCACAGCGTCACAACCTAGCCCCACAGTGTCACAACCTAGCCCCACAGTGTCACAACCTAGCCCCAGTGTCACAACCTAGCCCCACAGCGTCACAACCTAGCCTCACAGTGTCACAACCTAGCCCCACAGTGTCACAACCTAGCCTCACAGTGTCACAACCTAACCTCACAGTGTCACAACCTATCCCCACAGTGCCACAACCTAGCCTCAGTGTCACACCCTAGCCTCACAATGTCACAATCTAACCTCACAGCGTCACAACCTAGCCTCACAATGTCACAACCTAGCCCCAACAGCACCACAACTTAGCTTCACAATGTCACAATCTAACATAACAATGAAACAACCTATCCTCATAATACCCCAATGTAGCCTCAAAATGTCACAGCCAAACCTCACAATGTCATGGTCTAGCCTTACAATGTTACAACCTACCCTCACAATGCCACATTCTAATTCTACAAATTAGCCTCACATTGTCACAACCTAGCCATACAATGTTCAAACCTAGCCTCACAATGACACAATCTAGCCTCACAATGACACAAACTAGCCTAACATTGTGACAACCTAGCTTCACAACATCCCAGCCTAGCCACCACAACATAGCACAATATAACAACCCTGTCTCATTATGTCACAACCTAGCCTCACAAGGTCACATTCTCAATATGCCCCAACTTAGCCTCACAATACCCAAACCTAGCCTGACAATACCCAAACCTAGCCTGACAATGCCACAGCCTAGCCTCACTATGCCACAGCCTAGCCTCACTATGCCACAACCTAGCCTCACTATGCCACAGCCTAGCTTCACTATGCCACAGCCTAGCCTCACTATGCCACAGCCTAGCTTCACTATGCCACAACCTAGCCTCACTATGCCACAACCTAGCCTCACTATGCCACAACCTAGCCTCACTATGCCACAACCTAGCCTCACTATGCCACAACCTAGCCTCACTATGCCACAACCTAGCCTCACAATGTGACAACCTAGCCTCACAATACCACAACCTAGCCTCACTATGTCACAACCTAGCCTCACAATACCCAAACCAAGCCTCACAATACCCAAACCAAGCCTCACAATGACACAACCAAGCCTCACAATATCCTGACCTAGCCTCAACACCACAACGTAGCCTCACTCTTCTTATATACATACAGTATGTGCATAACAGACTGGTCCTGTCTAATATCTGCCCCCTCCAGTTTCGGTTGTTAGGCAGCTTTTGGAAAAATTACAGGAGCTTCCATCATTCATTCCATCATCACAACAAATACTGCTTAACGCAAATATACCAGCCTGCAATAACAGACAGATCATCGTAAATCCTGCCAGCAGCTAACATGTCATATCTGTCCATAAATAGCAGGCCATGAGTAATACATCTATTATGGAGGGCTCTTAGTAAAAAACGTCATTGTAATAATTCGCCTGCTAGAGGTTCGTTGTCCTGAATCTGTTGGCATACAAAGTTCTGCTGACAAATGACCATCAAAATAATTTTATCGATGGGACGCCATAAATAAATCGCTTTTGTCCAAAAACATTGCTGGAAAAATTTGTCAGGGTGTAACGGGCACAATGTTTGCATCTGATGAGCGACATTAGGTAAAACTGATCAGTATATACAATAACATGGTGAAGTCTGAATGTAGTCCTAATAATGACAGCAGATACCTGATAATGCCATGTCTTAAAGAGCATCTGTCAGCAGTTTTGTACCTATGACACTGGCTGACCTGTTACATGTGCACTTGGCAGCTGAAGACATCTGTGTTGGTCCCATGTTCATATGTGTCCGCATTGCTGAGAAAAATGATGTTTTACTATATGCAAATGAGCCTTTAGGAGCAACGGGGGCGTTACCATTACACCTAGAGGATCTACTCTCTCTGTAACGGGTGCACCCTCTGCATTTTGACAGGGCCAGGTGTGATGAAGTTTTCACAGATTCATCTGTAGCAGTATACTGTCCTCTGTAATATATATATATATATATATATATATATATATATATATATATATATATATATATTATTTTTTTTTTTAATACTGTCCTCTGTAGTATAAATATACAATACAGACCAAAAGTTTGGACACATCTTCTCATTCAAAGAGTTTTCTGTATTTTCATGACTATGAAAATTGTAGATTCACACTGAAGGCATCAAAACTATGAATTAACACATGTGGAATTATATACTTAACAAAAAAGTGTGAAACAACTGAAAATATGTCTTATATTCTAGGTTCTTTAAAGTAGCCACCTTTTGCTTTGATTACTGCTTTGCACACTCTTTGTATTCTCTTGATGAGCTTCAAGAGGTAGTCACCTGAAATGGTATTCCAACAGTCTTGAAGGAGTTCCCAGAGATGCTTAGCACTTGTTGGCCCTTTTGCCTTCACTCTGCGGTCCAGCTCACCCCAAACCATCTCGATTGGGTTCAGGTCTGGTGACTGTGGAGGCCAGGTCATCTGGCGTAGCACCCCATCACTCTCCTTCTTGGTCAAATAGCCCTTACACAGCCTGGAGGTGTGTTTGGGGTCATTGTCCGGATGGAATAGCATGCCGCTGCAAGATGCTGTGGTAGCCATGCTGGTTCAGTATGCCTTCAATTTTGAATAAATCCCCAACAGTGTCACCAGCAAAGCACCCCCACACCATCACACCTCCTCCTCCATGCTTCACGATGGGAACCAGGCATGTAGAGTCCATCCGTTCACCTTTTCTGCGTCGCACAAAGACATGGTGGTTGGAACCAAAGATCTCAAATTTGGACTCATCAGACCAAAGCACAGATTTACACTGGTCTAATGTCCATTCCTTGTGTTCTTTAGCCCAAACAAGTCTCTTCTGCTTGTTGCCTGTCCTTAGCGGTGGTTTCCTAGCAGCTATTTTACCATGAAGGCCTGCTGCACACAGTCTCCTCTTAACAGTTGTTGTAGAGATGTGTCTGCTGCTAGAACTCTGTGTGGAATTGACCTGGTCTCTAATCTGAGCTGCTGTTAACCTGCGATTTCTGAGGCTGGTGACTCGGATGAACTTATCCTCCGCAGCAGAGGTGACTCTTGGTCTACCTTTCCTGGGGCAGTCCTCATGTCAGCCAGTTTCTTTGTAGCGCTTGATGGTTTTTGCGACTGCACTTGGGGACACTTTCAAAGTTTTCCCAATTTTTCGGACTGACTGACCTTCATTTCTTAAAGTAATGATGGCCACTCGTTTTTCTTTACTTAGCTGCTTTTTTTCTTGCCATAATACAAATTCTAACAGTCTATTCAGTAGGACTATCAGCTGTGTATCCACCTGACTTCTGCCCAACACAACTCATGGTCCCAACCTCATTTATAAGGCGAGAAATCCCACTTATTAAACCTGACAGGGCACACCTGTGAAGTGAAAACCATTTCAGGTGACTACCTCTTGAAGCTCATCAAGAGAATGCCAAGAGTTTGCAAAGCAGTAATAAAAGCAAAAGGTGGCTACTATGAAGAACCTAGAATATAGGACATATTTTCAGTTGTTTCACACTTTTTGTTAAGTATATAATTCCACATGTGTTAATTCATAGTTTTGATGCCTTCAGTGTGAATCTACAATTTTCATAGTCATGAAAATACAGAAAACTCTTTGAATGAGAAGGTGTGTCCAAACCTTTGGTCTGTACTGTATATATATATACACACGCACACACACACACACATATATAAACATACAGTATATACACATACTCTTCTCTTTTTTGTTAACTTTACAAAATTCTAAATTTTGCATCATCTGCAAAACTCACATAGTCTTTGCATGCTCGGATTCATTCACTACAATCCAAACCCAACGTAGCTCTATCAGGACATACTATGGCCTCATCATACCTCAGTATAGTCGTATACGGTTCCAGTATAACCCTATGATCTTCTGCTCAGTGGTCTGATAGCTTTTCTTATATGGAAAGCTCCAGGAGGCTCTTGCACAGACTGGAGATAATTACTGGAGCACCGCCCAACCCTAATAATACCTGTGTCCAAGCTTACAGGCCAAGGATAAACTGGTCTGTTGGGATCCATAGACGTAAAACCATCCAGCAGGATTTCCCAATCAATAATAATCTCCTGCGCTACAGACTCATAAAAATTAAGACGGTTCCTTTAACACAAGTCTGATATAAACTCATCACTGTACCTCTATCCAGCTCATTTATACAAAGCTTAAAGGGAATGTGTCACCTATGATTTTTTTACGGCCAGTTAAAACCAGATAGCAGCATATATCTTTTTTTTCCAATCTGTTTTTATTTTCTCATTCTATATATATTTTATTCTATTTCCTGAACATTATTACGGGGGCGGCCTTATTGCCTGAGCGGTTTTTAACAGCATTTAGAGATATGGTTTATGACAGCCACCGTGGGCCATAGACAGAGGGGAGAGGAACTTGTAGACTTCTATTGGAGAGTGTTGTAGGCATGCTCTGTGATCTGTGCTGAGGTTATTGTGCAGGGAAGGAGAGTAGATAAGTTGTGATATTACCTATTGAGAATGGTGGATCCTGTTTTATCTAGAGGGATGTTATCCGTTATTGTAGTCCTACATGAATGATAATGAGATGACTGCTTAGAAGTGATCGGTACAGAAGTAGTGGTGCCTATTATCAGTCTTAGTGGCCAGTGCAAAAACTGCAAGATATTAGGATTTATATGTAGATAGTCACGTGGAAAATTAGAAATAACCAGTGGAGATGGGTGAATCAATTCAACCCAAAGTTTTCAAAAAATTCAGATTCGTCAGAACCAGATTTTCTTCAGGAAATTTGGGGGAATTTTGATGAAAGAGACAGCGAGAGAGAGAGAAATTTTTCAGGCATTTAAAGCACTTTTGATTCGGGTAAAATACATTCATACCAAAATCGAATTTCTTGGCTCATTTGGACTGAAACAAAGTTTTGGAAATTCGCTCATCTCTAATAACCACCAAAATTCTTTACAAATATGTTTAACATAAAAACTTGATTCATTTTCCAATGACACGTTCCCTTTATGAGACACATTGGTTCCAATCGTAGAAGCAAATTTTAACGACGGCCGGTTAATGAAGGAGAAAATCACTCCAGACGTATTCCTACATGTCCTACACTGAATGAAGATACTTATCTGGGGTGGAGTAAAACTCTTCTTCAGGGACTAAAAAAACTATAATACCCGGTTGTTCTACGTAAATAGGTCAATGGTTACAAAAATAGCAGATAACTATATCACATGGGTCCTCAGGACTTTAGCTCCACGTTCCTCTTATGGCAATCGAAGCATCCCGCGCATGGAAAACGTTGACCAGCAGCATCAAGTTTTCCAGCTATTCATAAAAACTGAAGACTTTAGTTATATCTTCATAAATTACATGGTGCAGGACAGTCCTATGAAGATCTAACAAAAACATGTAAAGTGCTGAAAAAGTTATCCTGTTCTGTTTACTAAAAAAACTCTAATATCAAATTCTCCAAGGGACTAGATGTATTATATGGCTTTAGGCATGACATGTTTTAGGACTAGAAGATGCTCCAGAAGTGGGCCTTGACTCTAGCACTGACATGTACACTCACCGGCCACTTTATTAGGTACACCATGCTAGTAACGGGTTGGACCCCCTTTTGCCTTCAGAACTGCCTCAATTCTTCGTGGCATAGATTCAACAAGGTGCTGGAAGCATTCCTCAGAGATTTTGGTCCATATTGACATGATGGCATCACACAGTTGCCGCAGATTTGTCGGCTACACATCCATGATGCGAATCTCCCGTTCCACCACATCCCAAAGATGCTCTATTGGATTGAGATCTGGTGACTGTGGAGGCCATTTGAGTACAGTGAACTCATTGTCATGTTCAAGAAACCAGTCTGAGATGATTCCAGCTTTATGACATGGCGCATTATCCTGCTGAAAGTAGCCATCAGATGTTGGGTACATTGTGGTCATAAAGGGATGGACATGGTCAGCAACAATACTCAGGTAGGCTGTGGCGTTGCAACGATGCTCAATTGGTACCAAGGGGCCCAAAGAGTGCCAAGAAAATATTCCCCACACCATGACACCACCACCACCAGCTTGAACCGTTGATACAAGGCAGGATGGATCCATGCTTTCATGTTGTTGACGCCAAATTCTGACCCTACCATCCGAATGTCGCAGCAGAAATCGAGACTCATCAGACCAGGCAATGTTTTTCCAATCTTCTACTGTCCAATTTCGATGAGCTTGTGCAAATTGTAGCCTCAGTTTCCTGTTCTTAGCTGAAAGGAGTGGCACCCGGTGTGGTCTTCTGCTGCTGTAGCCCATCTGCCTCAAAGTTCGACGTACTGTGCGTTCAGAGATGCTCTTCTGCCTACCTTGGTTGTAACGGGTGGCAATTTGAGTCACTGTTGCCTTTCTATCAGCTTGAACCAGTCTGCCCATTCTCCTCTGACCTCTGGCATCAACAAGGCATTTCCGCCCACAGAACTGCCGCTCACTGGATGTTTTTTCTTTTTCGGACCATTCTCTGTAAACCCTAGAGATGGTTGTGCGTGAAAATCCCAGTAGATCAGCAGTTTCTGAAATACTCAGACCAGCCCTTCTGGCACCAACAACCATGCCACGTTCAAAGGCACTCAAATCACCTTTCTTCCCCATACTGATGCTCGGTTTGAACTGCAGGAGATTGTCTTGACCATGTCTACATGCCTAAATGCACTGAGTTGCCGCCATGTGATTGGCTAATTAGAAATTAAGTGTTAACGAGCAGTTGGACAGGTGTACCTAATAAAGTGGCCGGTGAGTGTATGTAGACACGACAGAGAGTAAGAAGACCACAAGGGACCTCATCGTTGAGTAGAGGCACCCAAACCTTTTCATCTTTGCTTGTAGCTTCCACCCATTAGAACAATGATCTCCAACCTATGACTCTTGTCAGGCCAATGCTGGGAGTTATAGTTTTGCAACATCTGTAGAATGAAAGGTTTGACAATACCTGGTTAGAACATCGACTAAAGGAGCAACTAACCTAAGGCTTCCATCATTTGGAGGTCTCCATCACCAAGGATGGTCCACTCTAAACATGCTCTTGGTAGGTCATCTTAGGAACTTATCCTGGCACTGAAATTTGCCTACATATAGGTTGTGTTTTCACTGTATGGCATGATGTGGGCACTATATATCAGCATTATTTCGGCACTTTATCATGCCATTATATAGAGTAGGTACTATATTGCAGTACTGCATTGTTATTTGGCACTACATGGAGGTATTATTAGCTGGAAATGATTATGTTACTACTACTCAAATTTTCCCAACTTCAAAAGATATAAGAGAGTATATGACTTTCAGATAGTCCTCCACTGACCTTAATGGGGTTTTATAATCATGATCTATCCTCAGGATAGGTCATCAATATCTGATAGGTGGGGTTCTGACACCTGGCACCCCCGCCGATCAGCTGTTTGAAGAGGAGATGGCGCTCCAACTGCTGTCCATTGTCTTGTAATTACAAGTACTTGCTCCATTCACTTTCTGCAAGGGAGAGGATGCGTAGTGTAATGAAGAGGAAGCAGCGTTCGCATGGAGCACCACCTCCTGATTGGTGGGGGTCCTGAGTGTCGGATGCCCACTTAGATACTGATGACCTATCCTGATGTCCGTACACCTGCACAACCCCTTTAATATGGCACAGCAGCACTAATTTCAGTAGCGCTCTTCAGTGCACTGCGGCTCTATCACTATGGGACCTCACACCAGCGACATAAAAGGTGCAATTCCCCTTTAAGCTGTAAGATGCTCACAGCTAGGACCTATGTGTCATTTAAAACTAGATTTGTCTGGAATGGAGCTCTGCAATTACCTGTCTGCGTGCTGCATACCTCCAGCTGTAATTAAGCACTACCTGCCAACTAAATGGCCGACCTGACTATTCACAACCGAGGTTTTCCAAACCACAGCTGAACTATTTGTCCGCATAGCTGGAGTTTATGCCAATGGACAATGCTCATTGCTGTAAGCATCATACAATCTGCTCCATTCTTCGGTTGGTGGATTAAATAGCACGAACAAGAAACGTCATTAGAAATGAAAATACTATATCCGCGATTAAACTCCAGAGACGGCTGATCACTGCAGCCAAAGGGCACTGTACCAATGTGTCAGCGTGTCTGCTGGTGCTGGAAGAAGTAATTAACAGGAATTGTAAGGAACTGTGACGCTCCAGATCATTACTCTCCTGATCTGAGAATGTAAAGATATTGCAGAAATCAGAAAAATAATTGTACAAGAATATAAAAGAGAGGAGGGGGCATAGGGGTAAACTATAACCACTAGAACTGAGGGGCACTCTGCCAACATTATAAATGGGGGCGAGCGCTCTGCTGACATTATAAATAGGGGGCGAGCACTCGGATACATTATAAATAGGGGGCGAGCACTCTGCTGACATTATAAATGGGGGGTGAGCGCTCTGCCGACATTATAAATGGGGGCGAGCGCTCTGCTGACATTATAAATAGGGGGCGAGCACTCGGATACATTATAAATAGGGGGCGAGCGCTCTGCTGACATTATAAATGGGGGGCGAGCACTCTGCTGACATTATAAATAGGGGGCGAGCGCTCTGATACATTAAATAGGGGAGAGCGCTCTGATACATTATAAATAGGGGGAGAGCGCTCTGATACATTATAAATAGGGGGAGAGCGCTCTGATACATTATAAATAGGGGGAGAGCGCTCTGATACATTATAAATAGGGGGAGAGCGCTCTGATACATTATAAATAGGGGGAGAGCGCTCTGATACATTATAAATAGGGGGAGAGCGCTCTGATACATTATAAATAGGGGAAGAGCGCTCTGATACATTATAAATAGGGGAAGAGCGCTCTGATACATTATAAATAGGGGAAGAGCGCTCTGATACATTATAAATAGGTGGCGAGCGCTCTGATACATTATAAATAGGGGGCGAGCGCTCTGATACATTATAAATGGGGGCGAGCGCTCTGCTGACATTATAAATAGGGAGCGAGCACTCTGCTAACATTATAAATAGGGGGCGAGCGCTCTGCTGACATTATAAATAGGGGGAGAGCACTCTGCTGACATTATAAATAGGGGGAGAGCACTCTGCTGACATTATAAATAGGGGCGAGCACTCTGCTGACATTATACATGGGGGGCACTCTGTTCACACTATAAATGGGGGTTAGCACCTTGCTGACACTCTAAATGCGGGTGAGCGCGCTGCTGACACTATAAATGGGGGTGAGCGCGCTGCTGACACTATAAATGGGGGTGAGCACTCTGCTGACACTATAAATGGGGGTGAGCACTCTGCTGACACTATAAATGGGGGTGAGCACTCTGCTGACACTATAAATGGGATGCAGCTTGGCAGAGGGTAAGTGGCTCTACTTAAGGAGACCAGCTGTGCATGGAGAATTAGTGACAGTTCTCCATACGATAACAACATGCAAAGAGGAATCTCCCATAGGAAGAGAACAGTATTGCTGGTGTTTTTTGGAAGTGGCTTCCTATGAGTCAAAGTCCGACTTTTCATAAAGCCTTGGAACATGACAAGGGAACCTAGCCAAGCCAAATAGCCACAAGCAGACAGCTGTTTCTGGGTGTTTGCTTCCTCATCAGTGTGAAGCAGGATTCTGACTGGCTGAGTGAGATGCCTTACAAAGCTTAGGGGGAATACTGGCCCTCCGTACAGAGGAGTGGTAGGCACTCTGCTGATATAACTTGAGGGGGGCACGCTGCTGGCATTAGAAATAGGGGTGAGTGCACTGCTGACATTAGAAATCTAGGCAAGCACTCTGCCTTGAAATAGGGGAAAGCACATTACTGATATTATAAATGGGGGTGAGCACTCTGCTGACATTAGAAATAGGGGTGAGCACTCTGCTGACATTAGAAATAGGGGTGAGCACTCTGCTGGCATTAGAAATAGGGGTGAGCACTCTGCTGGCATTAGAAATAGGGGTGAGCACTCTGCTGACATTAGAAATAGGGGTGAGCACTCTGCCGACTTTAGAAATAGGGGTGAGCACTCTGCCGACATTATAAATGGGGGTGAGCACTCTGCCGACATTATAAATGGGGGTGAGCACTCTGCCGACATTATAAATGGGGGTGAGCACTCTGCTGACATTAGAAATAGGGGTGAGCACTCTGCCGACATTATAAATGGGGGTGAGCACTCTGCCGACATTATAAATGGGGGTGAGCACTCTGCCGACATTATAAATGGGGGTGAGCACTCTGCTGACATTAGAAATAGGGGTGAGCACTCTGCCGACATTATAAATGGGGGTGAGCACTCTGCCGACATTATAAATGGGGGTGAGCACTCTGCCGACATTAGAAATAGGGGAGAGCGCTCTGCTGGCATTAGAAATAGGGGTGAGTGCACTGCTGGCATTAGAAATAAGGGCGAGCCCTCTGCCGACATTAGAAATAGGGGTGAGCGTTCTGCTGACATAATTAGGGGTGAGCACTCTGCTGACATTAGTAATAGGGGTGAGCACTCTGCTGACATTAGTAATAGGGGCGAGCACTCTGCTGACATTATAAATGGGGGTGAGCGCTCTGCTAACATAAATGGGGGTGAGCTCTCTGCTAACATAAATGGGGGTGAGCTCTCTGCTAACATAAATGGGGGTGAGCACTCTGCTGACTCTATACTAAACAGGGCGAGGACTCTGCTGACAGAACATTATAAAGGGGAGTGGGTAATTCTAACACCACAAATGGGAGTGAGCTCTTTACTGACACTACTCTGCCAATATAAGGGTGGGCACTCTCTTGGTATTATAAGTGTATGTGGTAACTCTGCTGACACTATAAATGCAGGTAGGTACGCACCATAAATGTGTTGTTGCCCCTTTAAGGATGCTGGTGTTTTTAATGGGGGGGGCATACTAATAGAGCTATTAATGGCATCTGGTTCTTACAGTGAGAATGTAGAACTACTACTGTACGTGCATGGCAGAGGCCACTGTCTGAAATATGGAAAATCCCTTTATTTTATTTTTGCTACATAGAACTAAAATTATTCAAGCAATGTTGCCCATATCTGCTAACAAAATGGTAGATGGAAAAATTAGAAAAGTGCGGCTTATATAAGAAGACATAGGGGGTCATTTATTAAGACCGGTCTTAATAACCCCTATAGCTGGCAGTAGATCCTCCGAAGTTATAAAGAGGCACCTGGCTCCCTTGCTGGCTTATATTTAGACCATTTTCTACGCCTAAAACTGGCATAAAAAATTATGAATGAGACAGGCCTGGCGACGTGTTCCTCTGGTCTGCCCATGCCATGCCCCATTTTTTAGACCTGGCTTAAGTGGGGAATAGTTGCAGAATATAGGCATATTTCAGAATATAGGCGTATTTCTGGATAGTAAATGACCCCCATAGTCTCACACATATGTATGAACAGAAGGATGGGGGGCTATGCAGACAAATGTTGTGCAGTGCTGACAAAACTGAGTATCTGGGGTCTGAGCTCAGGATCGCAGGTTATCTGCCACTAAACCACAACAGTATTCATGGGGACACATGGCTCTTGTTAAAGTATTCATGTCCTATGGTGTGTCCATTGAGTAAAACAGTATGTCTTAGGGTACATTCACAGTAGAAAAAGAAATGTCCATTAAAAACAGATACACAGTCAATTTTTTATGACCATTTTGCATCCGTGTGAGAATCCATTTTCTGTCTGTCTATCCATTTTTAAAATCTGTATTGCATCCACATACTGCCATCAGTATAAGGGTCCATTCACACGTCCGCATAATGGGGATGCGTGAATTGACCCACGCAGTGCCCCACCCCCAAAAAAAATAATTTCAACAATGTGGAAACTAAATATATACGTAAATGGACGACTGAGGTGTGATGCTCAATTTCTCGTTAATACACACAGGTAGATTGCTGCTATACCTTGTGTCTTGTAGGTCTTGTAGTAAATCACATATACTGTATATGCTGATTTATTACATTTAACAATCCCAAAAATATTTTAAGTTTCGTGTGGAAACTGAAAATACATAAACAGACAATGGAATCATGATGTTCAATTTCAACTTAACACACAAATGTAGATTGCTGCCACATCATGGGTATTAAAGTAAATCACAGAAAAGGGGGTTTTAGTGCACAAAAATGGATGCAAATAATATATACTGTATAAACTAAGACCTCATTTTGATATGATAAAATCTGAGACTCTTAGCCAATATATTTTGATCAAAACACATCTGTGCCCACCTACCCAGCGTCACGGTGGTCTCAGGTCAGGCAGGTCCTACGCTAAACCTAACTATGCCGTTGGGCATCTATATCTAGGAGCGTGGACACTGCACATATAGGTGTGTTGCTCCTAGTGACCTCTATGTGCATACAGCAACCAATGAGAGGAGGAGCAAACACACCTATATGTACCACGCAATCAAGACGCTCAATTTGATAGGAAGAGCAAAAGTGCACAAGAATGCTACTCATGATAAGCTAAGAGCGCATTCAGACCTGAAGGTGCCACTCCCTCAGGTACATGTTATAAACTAAACAAAACTCAGAGACAAAAGGATAAAAAACATCCTGCACGATGCGATAATGACTGCGGATGTCAGTGGCCATACATATCAAAGTAAATCACAGAAAAGGGGGTTCTAGTGCACAAAAATGGATGCAAACAATATATACTGTATAAACTAAGACCTCATTCTGATATGATAAAATCTGAGACTCTTAGCCAATATATTTTGATCAAAACACATCTGTGCCCACCTACCCAGCGTCACGGTGGTCTCAGGTCAGGTGCACTAGAACCCCCTTTTCTGTGATTTACTTTGATATGTATGGCCACTGACATCCGCAGTCATTATCGCATCGTGCAGGATGTTTTTTATCCTTTTGTCTCTGTGAGTTTTGTTTAGTTTATCACATCATGGGTATTGCTGCATTAATCAAGTATATATGCTGCGTAATGAAATTGAAAGCAACCCCCCAAAAAATTAAATTGCAACCGCGTGGAAACTGTAAATACGCAACGAAGGTTTGACGCGCAATTTCAACTTAACACACACAGGTAGATTGATGCAGTAACACACACACACACACACATATATATATATATATATATATATATATATATATATATATACATACATACACATATACACATACACACACAAAAAAAATGAATGGGGAAACAAAAATAAAGTATTTACTTGAAGAGAGGTGCACCTGCAGTTCTGATAGCAGGCACACCGCTGCGCACCGTTCTAGTGGATTCGTCCAAAAAGAATCCGGAAAAATTTGTGTTCATCTACCATCCAAAAAATAGCAAAGTTCAGACCGAACTGAACTAATTCGATTATCCTTAGATGACAAGAAAAAACAACAACTTTTTTTTCCAAAGTTATTATTTTTTCAGTACTAAAACACAATAAAAACCCTATAAATGTGGTATAGCTGTAATTATACTGAACCTGTGAATGAAGGAAACACGTCAGTTTTAAAGCATAGGGAACCCCGTAAGCACAAAACCCAGAAAATTGTGGCAGCATTACATTTTTTTTCAATTCCACTATATTTGGAAATTTTTTTCCAGCTTTCCCACTACATAATATGCAATATTAAATAGTGGTATTAGAAAGTACAACTTGTCCCACAAATATGCCCTCATACAGCTATGTGAATGGAAAAATAAAAAAAAGTTATGGCTCTGAGAAGGCAGGGAGTAAAAAATCTGAATGAAAATATGGAAAATCGACATGTCAGGAAGGGGTTAAAGAGGCTTGAAACATGACTAGGAGTATCGGCAAAGCCAAAGACAACCTGTTAGTACATAGCAGGGTACTGGTTGCCTTGGTAAGATGCCTTTAATACTGGTTTAGCTGGTGTGGGGAGTTTTACAGACAGTGCTCCCTAGGAAAAAATATGCAAACTGTCTCTGCTCCAGGACAAAGAAATCAGTCTCTTTAGTGCCACTTATAGGCAGATACCCTGAAAGTCAATGTCTTAGCCATGGAGGGTTAAAGGGGTTATGCCATGATTGATGTAAAAAAAATCATATAGTACATGACAATCAGTCTAACAAAGCTAGAACCAGCCCTGTACCTCACATGGATCCAGAGATCTCCCCATTCATTGCTCCAATTGCTCTACTAGATTATGTTCTGGCTGCCACCTATGGGGCGTGACCTGCTTAGAGGGAGTGTCCTTTGTGCTGCAGCTCTCTGCTTGTAATGGTCACAGCTTCAACAGTAGATATAACTGGTGGCAGGTTAAAGGGAACATGTCATGATGAACACAGTGTCTGAAGGCAGCAGGAGGAGCTGAGCAGATTGATATATAGATTAATGGGAAAAGATTCAGTAAAATTTTTCCATTTATATCCATTCTCATTCTGGGCTTTGAAGACCGTCTCCTCATAGAGAGAAGGCTGTCAATCACTGAAGGACTGCCTCCTCATAGAGAGAAGGCAGTCAATCACTGATAGGACCTCCTCCTCATAGAGGGAAGGCTGTCAATCACGGATCGGACCTCCTCCTCATAGAGAGAAGGCTGTCAATCACTGATAGGACCTCCTCCTCATAGAGGGAAGGCTGTCAGTCACTGATAGGACCTCCTCCTCATAGAGGGAAGGCTGTCAATCACTGATAGGACATCCTCCTCATAGGAGGAAGGCTGTCAATCACTGATAGGACCTCCTCCTCATAGAGAGAAGGCTGTCAATCACTGATAGGACCTCCTCCTCATAGAGGGAAGGCTGTCAATCACTGATAGGACCTCCTCCTGGAATTCAAAGCCCTGAATGAACAGGAATTTAAATGAATGAAATACAAGTTTTACTGAATCTTTTCACACAAAACTATACATCAATCTGCTCAGCTCCTTCTGCTCTATAATATTCCTGCAGATTAATTCACATTTTGATAGTGACAGATTCCCTTTAAGGGTTAAACTGAGCATGTGCGACCACCTCAATAGGTGAACTTGCACATTACTTGCCATTATGATCGAAGTCAAGAAAATACAGCATCTCACAACTGGAGCATTTTTGTAACAGAAAGTAAATGACAAAAGTAACTAATCTTTCCTGTAGAATTGGTTTAAAATGACACCTAATGGTGGCACGACCCCTTTAAAACATAGCAGCCAAGTCAGAGGATGAAAAATGCAAATTAGCTCTGGTTCAGAAGGAAGAAAACTTTCCAAAGTTTTTGTGAACTTCCTCTCAGTATCTACACTATGGCAGGTAACAGGGAACAACAGACTAGATTAAACTCTTTCTTAAAATAAAAAATAAATAAATATATTAAATAAATAAACATATTAAATAAATATATATAACGGGTGAAATAGTCCACGCCACTCTTTCTGAATGAAAACACTGCATCCGTCCTGCACCATCTTACGCGTGGTTAACTTGATTAAACATTAAAAGGCGCCTGGCAATCGTCCCTTTAAATGTTTGTTCACAGCAGGATATCTGGATCTATTACACGTCTTTACACCGGCTGCATGCTATAAGCGGGTGGGCTCTACCAGCTGCTTAACAGCTGCCGAGACGGGGACGCACATGTCATATGTTTCACCTGCTGACATTGCAACGTCAGAGACCGATGACATAAAACAAGGCGGCGTGCAGAAATCAGGAGCGTGGTCCTGCTCCCAGCATATACCCAGGCCTCTGCCCAGCACTGTACATTTCCCTTACACTATGCAAACTTTTCCTCCTGTATTCAGAGCAGTCACCTGATCTCAGGTCTAGGCAGGGACATAGCAAACACACAAAATAATAGTAAAAAAATATATAAATGCTAAAAAAATGATGATAAAAAATGCATAAAAAGCAGAAACTTACAGATTATCCAAGCCCGGTCTCCTTGCAGTGTTCTGTTAAGAAGTCTTGTATATTTTTTGCACCACCCTTGTGGCTTGTGGAGGCTTCTATGCGAGCAGCCTGTATGAGGAGAAGGCGTGCCTTCGCAATCTCCACACGGATATGAGGAACTCACCTCAGGCAAATCTTTCTTGTGACTCAACCACATTACAACTGAAAACATACTCTGCCGTGACTCAAAGCCTACGCACTAAACTTTGCGTCCTTTATCGAGGGTACAAGCTCGGGATTCTCAGAAAGGTTACTCCGCGCGAGAACAGATCCTAACGGATTAAATCACAGGCAACGAAATCATCGCAAGACATACGGAGAGGTGCCCACGCAAGTGGGAATATAAAAATATCTCTGTGCCACCACATACAGATCGAGGAAAAAATAAAATAACACAAAGAGGTTGCAATGTATTCCGTCACATGACTAAAAGGATACATTGTAACTAAAAGCACAAAAACAAATGACCACAACGTAACGTAGAAGTGCACAAAATTGTAACATGTAGAAAAAAGTGAAATAAAAAAAAAAATAATTTTATAGTGTAATGTTTGGTGTTTTTTCAGATCTTGAAACTATTTAATATTTTTTAAAAATTAAAGGGTTACGCCCATCTTAGAAAATGGGGGCATATCGCTAGGATATGCCTCCATTGTCTTATAGGTGCAGGGACCCGCACCTATATCGAGATCGGAGGGGGGAGCGCTGCGCCTGGAGGACCCCAGGTTTCCCGGAGTCCGGCCACCACCAGACGCAGCTCCCCACTGCGCTCATAGAAATGAATGGGAGCGCACCACGCATGAGCGGCCACCTGTCCCATTCATTTCTATGTAGCTGAGCCAGCACTCGGCTATTTTCGGTGGCCCTATAGAAATCAATGCAGGGCGGCTGCGCATGCGCAGTGCACCCTTCTTCACTTTGGGGGCTCCATTCTCGATATAGGTGCGGGTCCCAGTGTGACCTGCACCTATAAGACAATGGGGGCATATCCTAGCAATATGCCCCCATTGTCCAAGATGGGAATACCCCTTTAATTACTATTATTACCTGAAGAGAATAAATCAAATACAATGTGTATTATTAATAATGCATACATTAGAAAAGTGGAAAATATACTCAGAATATCAGGCTAGGGCTACATGGCTACGAGTCGCACGACAATAAGTCTCGCAACACATTTTGTAATGATTGTCAATGCTGTCGCACTGCGGATGGATTTTTTGCTACCCTTGTGTCGCAGTTGCAGAATTTCGCAGTGCGACACCATTGATCATCATTATATAAAATGTTGCGCGACTTTTCTGTGACAAGAAATCGTACAACACGTCGCCATGTAGCACTAGCCTAAGGGTCCATTCACATGTTCGCATGTGTTTTGCGGATTCGCAAAATGCGGACACCGGCCATGTGCCGGCACTATAGAAATGCCTCATCTTGTCTGTGGCTGCGGACAAGAATAGGATATGCTCTTTTTTTTTTTGGCGGGGCTGTGGAACAGAAGTATGGATAGCGCGCAAAATTGCAGAACGGATGCGGAACCATTCATACGGATGTGTGAATGGACCCTAATGGATAAAAATAGGAAAAAATCCAACTCAGGCTAGTTTCACAATAGCGCTTAGTATCCGGCAGGGAACATCTTGTCGAAACTCTCCGCAGTCCGGTATTACCAGCAGCCAGGGGCGTAGCTATAGCCTCATGGGCCCAGGTGCAAGAGTTCAGCTTGGGCCCCCCTTCCCTCAGTACTTTGTGTGTCTTCCTATTTGGCACAAGGGTCTTTGGGCCCCCTCAGGCTCCTGGGCCCGGTAGCGACTGCTACCTCTGCACTCCCTATAGCTACGCCCCTGCCGGCAGCTTAAAGTGGTTGTCTGGGCTTTTAATATTGATGACCTATCCTCAGGACAGGTCACCAATATCAGATCGGCAGATCGGGTCCGACACACAGCACCCCCGCCGATCAGCTGTATGAAGAGATGGAGCACACAGTGCACAAGGGCTGTCTCCCTTCTCACCGCTGCATCTGTGTTGGTCCCATGTTCATATGTGTCCACATTGCTGAGAAAATTATGTTTTATTATATGCAAATAATCCTAGGAGCAACGGGGGCGTTACCATTACACCTAGAGGCTCTGCTCTCTCTGCGACTGCTGTGCCCTCTTTACTTTGAAAGAGCCAGGCAATGTAAAAGTAATCACACTTTTCTGGCCCTCTCAATCAAAGTGCAAGGAGAATGGCACACACAGAGACAGCAGGGCCACTAGGAGTAATGGTAACGCCCCCGTTGCTCCTAGATGCTCATTTGCATATATTAATAATTTTTCTCAGCAATGCGGGCACATATAAACATGAGACCAACACAGATGGCTTCAGCTGCCAAGTGCACATGTAACAGGTCAGCCAGTGTCATAGGTACAAAACTGCTGACAGATGCCCTTTAAGGACATTTTAGAAATAAGATCAATTATCACTTACGATGACAGTATAGAATATTATATTTTATATTGCTGTGTAATATGTTTTTTTTTTATAGAGCATAATATGAATAAAAACATTTTTAAAATGGCAAATCTTTATTTAAAAAAAAAAAAAAAAACATTCACAAAATTGTCAGAGTAATATTTGTTACCCCTTCTTCACCCAGGCAAGCCCCCTGACATGAGCATCCCCATGCTCTCCTTTGCCCTGCACTGAATCGCGCAGGAAAAGGAATTTTCTGGAGATCTAGGTGACGTACCAGGCTCTCCATGGGGACTGCTAGGCGGAGGCTTTCGCCCAGCAGTAAGCCTGGTAAAGTCACCGGCTATAATGGGTGGGCTTTAGCGCTGCCCTAGCCTGTAAAACAGCTAGGACAGCGCTAAAGCCCACCCATCAGTGCCAGTGACGTCACCTGGAATACTGCTAGGTGGAAGTCTCCTCCTAGCAGTGTAATAAATCTAAGCAAATAGCCCTTGCCCTGCGCTGTATGAAATGCTCCGATGCTCATATCAGGGCTGACTTGGTGAAAAAGGGGATATGTCTGGGTTCAGCTCTGAACCGGGACAACCCTTTTAACTAGATCTTGAAAATTTAGATGTTTCGACCTGTGGCAAAAATACTAAAGTAAAAAAACATATGGGGAATGTGCTGGCACATGTAAGGCGATGAACTGAAAAATGCTGCTCTTCAATGTAAACAATGTCTGACATTTACAACCTATCACCATATATCTGGCAGAAAAAATCCTAGTCTCTAGCCTTTAGGGAAATGAAAAAAAATTGCCTTAGGTATAAAGTTGCCGAACAGGTCGGATTGGAATCCGCAAAATGCAACACAGGAGGGTGTGGGCATCCATACAGCACATTGTTTAATTTCACGTTACTGTATAATTCCCAGGTTTTAAAAAAAGATAAAAAGTAAACGCCTCCTGTAATAAAATCAAGACGGGTTTTATATCACTGCTGTTTTTGAAAGTTTTTGAAAAATGACTGTATACGGTAAAGGTGCAAACCTGTGTTTATCACTGTAATAAATTGTGTTTTGAAAATAAGTCATAATCCGGTAGACACCTTAACCCCTTCGCTAGTACGACGCTGGACGAGTGTTTAAAGATGGTGCCCGCTCCTGAGCATAGCGGGCGTCATGGCCGCCGGTGGACTGCTGATTACTACAGCAGACACCCACGGCTGATGTCCGCAACCGGCAGTAATGCCCATCAAGGACATTTAACCCTTCGGAGTTAATGCTTCCGGTGTTGCTCCGGCTCCCCCTTGTGTCAATCGGAGGAGCCGGAGCGTGCCTGCAGCAGCCCCTGCCATAGTCAATGACAGGAGGCTGCTGCATAGGCTTTCCTATGAAGCTCTTGTGTGTAATAGGGCTCCATAGTAAAGCAGTAAAATCCTCATAGACCCCAATGCTAATGTATTGGAATCTAGGATATAAGCAATCAGATGATTGCTTGCTAAAAAATGTAAAAAAAAATTAAATAAAGTTTTAAAAAAATAAAAAAAAAACAACAATTCAAATAACCCCCCTTTCCCCAAAATAAAAATAAAAGTAGTAAAAAAATAAAAAAACACATATCATGGGTATCGCCATGTGCGAAAATGCCCATATTATAAAAATATAAAAATTTCTTTACCATACGGAAAACAACGAAACGAAAAAAAAAACGTCAAAATGGGAGATTTGCCTTTTTTTGATGCTTTTTTTTTCTAAAAAAAAAAATTCAATAAAAAGTCATGAAAAGTTCAGATCGCCCCGCAAAAAATGAGACCCCAAACAGCTCCCTACACATAAATACCATAAAGTTATAGGGGTCAAAATATGGCGACGAAAAAAAAAATTCCAACTTTATAATTATTTTATCACTATCAAAATGCAAGAAAAACTATACGTTAGGTATCGCCGGATTCGTACTGACCAGTAGAATGAAAGTAACTGGTCAAAGTACATTGAATGCCATAAATAAAAAACCCGTAAAACTGTGGCAGAGTTGTGTTTTTTTTTGTTTTTTTTGCAATTTCATCCGATTTGGAATTTTTTTCCCGCTTCCCACTACATATGCAATATTAAATGGTGGCGTTGGAAAGTACAACTTGTCCCGAAAAAAAACAAGCCGTCATACAGCTATGTAAACAGAAAAATAAAAAAGTTATGGCTGTGTGAAGGCAGGGAGCGCAAAAAAAAAAACTCCAGGAGTGAAAGGGTTAAAAGGGTGGTGCCAGCATTAACCCTTAGAGGGCGGGGCAATTTTTAATTGTTGCATTTTCTTCTTTCCTTCCCAGAGCCATAACTTTTTTATTTGTCCGTTCACACAGCCACACAAGGCTTGTTTTTTGCAGGACAAGTTGTACTTTGTAATTGCACCATTTACTATTGCATACAACATAATGGGAAGCTGGAATACAATTTCCAAATGGAGTGGAATTGGGGGGGGGAAAAACGCAATTCTGCCACAGTTTTATGGGTTTTGTTTTTACAGGGTTTCCCATGCGATAAAACTGACCTGTTCCCTTCATTCTCAGGGTCAGTACAATGACAACAATACCATATTTGTATAATTTTTTCTTGCGTTTTAATACTGGGCGGCCTAACAACAAAATGATTAGATTGCCATTTCTATTTAGCAATGGTATTTAATCCATTGCGAAATAGAAAATTCAGTATGCCAATGTAGTGCTGCCACCTGCAGGCCTACACTGGAATATACCCGTGGCAGGCATTGGAGCCTCTAGCAGGCTACGGCCTACCGTTACCAAGGAACAGCTTCTCCAATCTCTGAGAAGGGAAGCTGCTCTGGGCGGAGGAACGCACCACATGGATTTTCATTACTCAGATGCCATGGTCACATGCCTGCGATCTGCATTATCACCGATTGCAGACATTAGCCCCGGGTCTCTGCTGTTAAAAACGGCAGAAACCAAGCTGCTATGGTGCCCACTGCGCTCACCTGTAGATGCCATGTTTAAAGTGACGACTTCCCCCATACATATATGGTGATGGTTGTGCGGCTTTCCGTTGAGGACTGGAAGATGTCCATGGAGGAGGATGTGGATGAGGTAGATAAGTGCCTGGTGTGGGAACCAGATTGACACAACTGTGGAGGTGTCAAAAGGACCTGGCCTTCTTGGTGCATTGCTGCCTCACAAAACATTGACCCATAACAGCAGCTCCAGGTGTCCACACTGATGTGCACCTTGCCACACTGCAACAATTGCAAGGAGCGGCCCACATTCTCCACCATGTCAGAATACAAAGACTTTTTTGGAAAAATAATGGTGGCTAAGTATCTCCCATCCAGGCTAAGAGCGTCACCTTCACCAGTCCCTGAGCTGACCACAATAGAAGCATGTCTGGCTCTGGCAGTCTTTTAATGGTCTAGCCATACATTGCCTCTGCTGTTTATTGCCGCTGTGTCCGCCACCCTCCTCCTCAGCACCCCATTCCAGATCCCAGGTCCTGTCCAACACACAATCATTATTGTCCTCAATCTCCTCGCCCCTTTATCCATCGTCCTTTTATCAGGCTGTGCTTCATCATCATCAGGCTCCGTGATCCTCTTTACAATTCCCTCCTCTGTATATGGCACCAAGTGCCACTGACACCTAGTACCACTGGCCCTACCACCACTAGGACTACCACCACCACCAAAACAGCTATGCATGTGGTCCCTTGCCTCCGCCAGTACCTCCTCCTCATGGTAGCCCAAATGCTGACTGCTTTCAGAACTCATCAACAGAAAGACTATCTTCAGTATATTCCATATTGATGGCTCTTCAAAGGAAAAATAGAAGGCACCGTGCTAAGAGAGGGCAGTGAAGACAGACATGATAGAAATGAAAGGCTTCTCTGGGGCCACAAGGAGGAGGAGGAGCAGAAGAAATGTGCTAAGCTCTGGCTCCAAGGCATGGTGTCAAACTCAGAGGCGACATCAGTATCATCCTGCTGTGACAATCCACAATGTCATCCTCTTTGTCCTAAATAATAACGCCAATGTTAATAAGACACCAATCAGACCTCAGCTCAGACCCCAATGTTAATGACCCCCAATCAAACCTCAGATAAGAGCCCCATGCCTCTCTTCAGCCCCCATGTGAGCCCCCAATGCCTGTAATTAGCCCCCATATCATCCCATCACTTTAGCCCCCCATGCTTCACTTTAGCTCCCATATCAGCCCCCATGCCTCACTCCATGATTCCCTAAGCCTCACTTCAGCCTCCATGCCTCTTTTTAGCCCCATTATGAGTCCAGCATGCCAGTAAAAATAAAAAAGCCACTTACCTCCCCTGCTCTTGGACGCTGATGCTCCTCTCCGCCCACGCTCCCTCTTCTTCTTCCTGTCGGCTATGCTGTGACCCTGCGGGGTGGTCCCTGTTGTTGTTTGCACTACTACAGTCACCCACATTCTCACTCGCAGATGATGATGCATGGGTCTTTCGTTTTCCACCTTTTACAGTGGCCTATTTAAACAATCACCGGTTTGGTACACTGAAACAGAAGCAAAACTGCAACCATTTTTTAAATATTAAACAGAGGGGCAAATAAACATCCCCTACAAACACACTGCACACTGGTATTACCTCACTAAAATGCCTTGAATTGCGCAATGCTAAACGATAGTAAAATTGGAACTGTTTTATCTGGTAATAGACAGAGGGGCAAGTTTATGGTATGTGACTGTGTCTGGAGGAAAGAAGGTTTCTACACAAATATATAAGAGGATTCTTTACGGTAAGAGCAGTGAGACTATGGAAGTCTCTGCCTGAGGAGGTGGTGATGGTAAGTTCAGTAAAAGAGATCAGGAGGGGCCTGGATGTATTTCTGGAGGTAATAATATTACAGGTTATAGTTACTAGAGAGGGGTCGTTGATCCAGGGAGTTATTCTGATTGCCTGATTGGCGTCGGGAATGAATTTTTTCCCCTTAAAATGTTTTTTTTTTTTACCTACTTCTGGATGAACTTTGCAGGATAACAGGCTGAACTGGATGGACGGATGTCTTTTTTCAGCCTTACAAACTGTTACTATGTAAGTAAATTCCCTCTGCTACAAACATACTGTACATTTATAAATGGTAGCAACATTGCAACAGATTTTTTCGTAATGCCACAAATAAGTCAGCTACTACAAACACACTGTACACTGGTATTGACACACTAAATTGCCCTGAATTGGGCACTGATAAACAGTTCAAAATTGCAACTGTAGAAGCTTTCTAACTTTTCTTTTTTTTCTTTTTTTTTTTTTTGGGGGGGGGGGTATCTCATGCCCAGAAAAAAAAAAAAAGGTACTGTCTCTTTCATTGATCTTTGTGCAGGATATTTGCATAGGCAGTGCAAGATATGAACAGTTCCCTCAGTTTAAAACACCCAGTCCCAGTAAACGAACTGCCCCAATACTCTCCCTACTGATAAAACCTGATTTTCTACTTCGTAAATCTACCTAACCAAATAAATCCATACACATGGCTGGCTTGTGTCCTGACGAAGCCTGGCGGTGAAAAGCGCGGCGAGGGTTTGGTGTGGGCAGAGAGTCTTCACTTCGATACACACATCTCAGGGTACGCTAATATGTTGATATTTTATTGTTACTGTGATCTCTTATTCATGATATTGGATTTGTGTCACATATACTATTAGAATACCCATGGCGTATATATATTTTTTCGATCTGTGTGGTATGTTGTTATGCATATATAGTGTAATATTTGGGGTTGCAGCATGGATATTAGCCACCTTATGATAATTTCTATTGTAATTGTTAACATACGATTATAGTATTAGTGTGTGGTTATTTTGACTACACTGCGTGGTTGTCCATGACTACATCCCCAACTGACTCTCTCTCTCTGCAGTTTCTTATGTTTGTCTTTATTCCATCTGGCCATATCTCCATATGTACTATATGATTGTGATTATATATGAATAAAGTTTTTCTATTTTTATTAATTAGTTATGGTATATCCCTTGTCCCATAGCGATTTGTAGTTTGTTGTTGAGTTGTTTGACTCTATGGGTTTCCCTTGGTTATTTAGCCAGGAGATGAGGTACTGATAGGCTTTTTCTGGATTTCTTGAACCATTTCAGTGTCTTCCCATTAATTTCCTATGTCCACACCCTGGACTCCTGCTGCCTATTCTGTAGCTTCTTGCAACAAATTATCTGGCTGTCTGTCACCACCTCTTGGTCACAAGTGGTACTGCAATAGTACTGAATTTAGCAAACAACCAGTATAAGCCAGAATGGTGGATTTCCCCTTTAACATCAGAACTCTACAAATCTCCAGCACCTCCCGCAGCACAGCCGATCTGTTCCATTTTCTACAGGCTGCATTCTCTATTGCATTTGCTCTCTTCAAAGTCGTATATTTCACGTAAATCTTCCCTGCTCCGTTTATTGACTCGCCACTTTAGCATTTTCCTATATTTTAAAGCAGCGGCAATATATTCTTCTGAAATGGCAAATTTATAGCGCATGTTGTCATTACTGAGAGAAGAAATATAACCTTGGCCTGATGAAAGCTCACAGAAACAGTAATGTGCAGCTTCGGGAAAGTCGCTGCGGAAATCACTTACTAAATATTTCAAGATTTAGTTAAAAGTTGTAAAACCTGACCTTGTGGATACATAAGATACTAAAATCGGAGATGGGAAAAAGGGCCGGTATATACTGCGCAATATTATTATGGTTTATAGACGTCACAGGATACGCATTGTAGACGCAGTTATAGTGCTGCATACCAGAGACAACCATAGTACTCCCAAAACAGTGCCAGACAAAGTTGTCAGACCAGAGTAACTCAAAGTGCCCCTGTACCACAGCCAACTCTAGTGCTGCAATAACAGTGCCTGCCACAGTGCCCCATAATAGTTACTTACAGTGTCTATACTAGACACAGTGCCACCATAATAACCCAGCTGTACTGCTCCCATAAGTGAGCCAACCATAGTGCCTCCATAACAGAGCAACTCACAGTGCCCCTGTACCACAGTCAGACAGAGGTCCCATTACAGTGCCCTATTATAGAGTTACCCACAGTATCCCTGTACCAGAACCAGATACAGTTCCCCATAATACAGCCAACTGTCGTGCTCCCATAAGTGAGCCAACCACAGTGCCCCCATTACAGAGCCAGCCAAAGTGCCTCGTAAAAGAGATATCCACAGTGCCCCTGTACCACAGTCAGACACAGTGCCCCCATATTATAGCCAACTCTAGTACTGCCATAACAGTGCCTTCCACAGTGCCCCATAATAGTTACTCATAGTGCCCCTATACTAGACACAGTGCCCCCATAATAAACCCAGCTGTGCTGCTCCCAAAAGAGAGCCATAGTGCCTCCATAACAGAGCAACTCACAGTGCCCCTTTACCACAGTCAGACACAATGCTCCTATATTAGAACCACCCCTAGAGTTCCCATAACAGTGTCTACCAAAGTGCCCCATAATATTTACTCACAGTGCCACTGTACTAGACATAGTGCCCCCATAATACAGCCAACTGTAGTGCACCCATAAGTGAGCACACCACAGTGCCCCCATACTACAGTCAGACAGTGTGCCCCTATATTACAACCACCCCTTGAGGTCCCATAACAGTGCCCCACAGTATCCCTGTACCAGAACCAAACACAGTCCTCCATAATACAGCCAACTGTAGTGCTCCCATAAGTGAGCCAACCACAGTGCCCCTGTACAAGTCAGACACACTGCTCCAATAGTACTCCCATAACAGTGCCTCGTAATGGAGCTATTCACAGTCCCCCTGTACCACAGCCAGGCACAGTGCACTTATAATAGAGCCATCTGTAGTGCTCCCATAACAGAGCTAGCTACAACACCCTAGAAGAGACCTACATTACTCACCATGCCCCTGTACTGGAGCCAGGCACAGTGCTCCTGTAATAGAGCTAGCCGTAATGCTCCTATAACAGGGCCAAACATGGTGCCGCCTCAGCACCCCTTCAGCCTTCCTTTCTTTTCTGCTCACATTTTCTGAGTCCTTAAGAGGGAATGCTCTTTATTAGGCCACTTAAAAGAACTCCACCAAAAAGAAGGATCTAATTATGCTCTCCTCGGATTCCTATAATCCACTAGCTATCTATAGGCGATCATTTTAAGGAATTCTGAAATGTGCTGGACTGATGAGGAATGTCACTAATAAAGCCATTCAGAATCCCATCCATCATGGACACATGCAATCTTCAGGTCTTTACGGGAATAGCTCTTTAAACTAAGTGAGCGCAATTAATTCTGCTCTATTACATGACTCTGCCAAGTGCTGCGTACATAACTGTGCATTCTGTGTACTTTATCTTTATTAGGGGCCCAAGAAATCCTGTCACTTCACATTAGCCTAAACAGCGGAAGACACGTCATCATCAGCCCAGTTTCCACTCTGTTCTCAGGTTGGTGAGGATTAAGGCAATCTAGAGGAGAATTGGACAAATTAAATGCAATATTACTTCTGGATGTGCTCCTCCATCAGCAAGGCTGGTCATACACCATGGATAGCCACCTCTCCTGACCTCCTACTGTACATAAACATGGATGTTTGGTTCGGTGAGCATGCATGTGTTCCCTATGGTGAGAAGGGGATAAGCCGCTGCCAGATATCTCTGGTGGCATCTTATCTCTCTATCCAGTCTTATCCCAAACCATATGACAGTTCTGTTGTGGAAACAAGTGATGGAATTTAGGATCTTCTAGATTATCAGAAACTGGATTAAAGGAATTCCACTCTATAGTCCTTCTATGAAATGGAAGCCCTGAGAGTACTTGGAAATGAGGGAATTGCATGGATAGCAATTCATACTTCAACACAGATTCCTAAAATAAGTACTGATGCTAGATCAGACCACAGACCAGAAACCAAAATAAATCCAAACCCCCAACCAGACACCAAAATAAATCCTGACCCCAGACCAGACACCAAAATAAATCCTGACCTCAGACCAGACACCAAAATAAATCCTGACCCCAGACCAGACACCAAAATAAATCCTGACCTCAGACTAGACACCAAAATAAATCCCGACCCCGGACCAAACACCAAAATAAAATCAAGACCCCAGACCAGACACCAAAATAAATCCTGACCTCAGACCAGACATCAAAATAAATCCTGACCCCAGACCAGACACCAAAATAAATCCTGACCCCAGACCAGACACCAAAATAAATCCTGACCCCAGACCAGACACCAAAATAAATCCTGACCTCAGACTAGACACCAAAATAAATCCTGACCCCGGACCAGACACCAAAATAAATCCTGACCCCAGACCAGACACCAAAATAAATCCTGACCTCAGACCAGACATCAAAATAAATCCTGACCCCAGACCAGACACCAAAATAAATCCTGACTTCAGACTAGACATCAAAATAAATCCTGACCCCGGACCAAACACCAAAATAAAATCAAGACCCCAGACCAGACACCAAAATAAATCCTGACCTCAGACCAGACATCAAAATAAATCCTGACCCCAGACCAGACACCAAAATAAATCCTGACCTCAGACTAGACACCAAAATAAATCCTGACCCCGGACCAGACACCAAAATAAATCCTGACCCAGACCAGACACCAAAATAAATCCTGACCCCAGACCAGACACCAAAATAAATCCTGACCTCAGACCAGACACCAAAATAAATCCTGACCTCAGACCAGACACCAAAATAAATCCTGACCCCGGACCAAACACCAAAATAAATCCTGACCTCAGACCAGACACCTATATAAATCCTGACCCCAGACCAAACACCAAAATAAATCCTGACCTCAGACCAGACACCAAAATAAATCCTGACCACGGACCAAACACCAAAATAAATCCTGACCTCAGACCAGGCACCAAAATAAATCCTGACCTCAGACCAGACATCAAAATAAATCCTGACCCCAGACCAGACACCAAATAAATCCTGACTTCAGACCAGACACCAAAATAAATCCTGACCCCGGACCAGACACCAAAATAAATCCTGACCCCAGACCAGACACCAAAATAAATCCTGACCTCAGACCAGACACCAAAATAAATCCTGACCTCAGACCAGACACCAAAATAAATCCTGACCCCTGACCAAACACCAAAATAAATCCTGACCTCAGACCAGAAAGCAAAATAAATCCTGACCCCGGACCAAACACCAAAATAAATCCTGACCCCAGACCAGACACCAAAATAAATCCTGACCCCAGACCAGACACCAAAATAAATCCTGACCCCAGACCAGACACCAAAATAAATCCTGACCTCAGACCAGACACCAAAATAAATCCTGACCCCGGACCAGACACCAAAATAAATCCTGACCCCAGACCAGACACCAAAATAAATCCTGACCTCAGACCAGACACCAAAATAAATCCTGACCTCAGACCAGACACCAAAATAAATCCTGACCTCAGACTAGACACCAAATTAAATCCTGACCCCGGACCAAACACCAAAATAAAATCAAGACCCCAGACCAGACACCAAAATAAATCCTGACCTCAGACCAGACATCAAAATAAATCCTGACCCCAGACCAGACACCAAAATAAATCCTGACCTCAGACTAGACACCAAAAACAAATCCTGACCCCGGACCAAACACCAAAATAAAATCAAGACCCCAAAATAAATCCTGACCAGACACCAAAATAAATCCTGACCCCAGACCAGACACCAAAATAAATCCTGACCTCAGACCAGACACCAAAATAAATCCTGACCTCAGACCAGACACCAAAATAAATCCTGACCCCGGACCAGACACCAAAATAAATCCCTGACCCAGACCAGACACCAAAATAAATCCTGACCTTCACCTTGACCTTCAACCTGACAATCCTGACCCTCCAAATAAAGAGGAAAGCCTGATCCCTCAGGCCGGCAGACCCAAAATAAATCTGACCCCACCAAGAGACCAATTATCTCCTCGGACCGACCAGACCCGCTATCCTATCAGACCATGACCCAATAGGACCTGAGACCCAGCTGGAACAGAAAGGAAACATCCTAAACCAAACACCCAATCCATCTGACTCACCAAGCTTGACCTTTACACATAAAATAAATCCTGACGCAACACAAAATAAATCCTGACCCTCCCAGAATAAACACTGACCACAGCGACACCCAAAACGGACCAGAGCCAGAAATAAACCAAGAAACCCCACTTCGGACGCAGACACCAAATAAAACTGACCCAGACCAGACCAAATAAATCCTGACCTCAGACCAGATCAACAAAAGTAATCCTGAAGATCCAGATCAAATTAAAAAAATTACCGGACAAACACAAATAATCCTGCCCAGACTAGACACCTCTGGAGACCAGACATGGATAACACCAAAATACATTAAGGACCAGAAAATAAATCTGAATACAGCAGACAGCAAAATAAATCCTGCACCCTACCAGCAAGAAGGGGAAATGATCCTAGTCACACAACACACCGATCCTCACCAAACCAGACATCTAATCCTGACACCAAAGTGACCCAAAATTTGACTCTTCAGACTCAGACAAACTGGAAAAAATCCACCCCAGAGTCCAGAGCAGATAAACCTGCCCTGACCCGAAGCCCAAATAAAGACTACATGGATAAACTGACGCTCAAAGACAGACCCAAGACCTGAGACCAAATAATCCTGACCTCAGACCAGAAACCAAAAATAAACCCCGACCCCCACCAGACACCCCAAATAAATCTGACCCCAGAGACAACACCAAAATAAACCTGACACCGGAGAAACCACCAAAATATCCAATCCTCCGGACCAAACACCAAAAAATCTGAGCAGAGCCAGAATCCAAAAAATGCTGACCCGGACCATAACAGAAACACCAGACCCACCTCAGACAGACAAATATGAATCCTAAATCCTGACTCAGACTCCAAAATAAATCCTAAGATCCTGAACCCAGACAGACAGCAAAATAAATCCTGACCTCCAACCAGGAGCCCCACAAATAAATCCAGATCCCAGACAGACACCATAAATCCCCATGATGAGACCAAGACACCAAAATTAACCTGTGCTCAGACCAGAGAAAAATGTCAAACCTCACCCTGAAAACTCACTAAAATAAATCCTGACCTCAGACCAGAAACCAAAATAAATCCTGACCCGGACCAAACACCAAAATAAATCCTGACCTCAGACCAGACACCAAAATAAATCCTGACCCCGGACCAAACACCAAAATAAATCCAGACTCCAGACCAGACGCTATAATAAATCTGGAGCAGATGCCAAAATAAATCCCAGACCAGACACCACAATACAGACCCCAGAGCAGATGCCAAAATAAATCCTGAACAAAGACCAGACTCCAAAATAAGTCCTGACCACAGACCAGATGGCAAAATAAATCTCGACTCCAAACCAGGTACCAAAATAAATACAGATCTCAGATCAGACTTTATAGCTTGCAATTCACTTCAGTCCCTGATGCCACCACAGTCATGGAATTAGTAAGATTACTTTGTTGGTGCTCTGGGTGATGAAGACTGCAGAACCTTGGAGGTCAGTGTCTAATAGACTCACCTATACTAAAGGATGCCATGTAATATAACATTTCCCCAGCAGTCCCTGTATGGCTGGACACATCTCCCGATGATGTCGCCTGTTCACGGAGATTTCAAAATCTGGACATATGGTAACTAGTTGGTTCATTTGATGAGACAACTCCTTAATGGTCATGGGCTTCTTACCAACCACTAAATTCACTTGTTTTAAGGTGCGTTGTAGCAAAAAAATATAAATGGTTCCAGAAAAAAAGTATGAAAGCCCTGAAGATACAGTTTATAATAAAGTGTCTTCACGTCATTCCAGTTTCTAAGCCATAGGAGATGCCTCAATAATAGATAAGATAATCAGTAGTTCTCAGGTCATGTTCTCAGGGATAGGCGTAACTACCATAGCGGCAGACCATGCGACTGCTATGGGGCCCAGGGCAAGAGGGGGCCCAGTCTTAGTTGTGATTATCTCCTCTTCTACAGAAGGTGAAAACTTGGTCAGGACTCTACCCTCTAAAGGAACAACTTTTATCAAATGAGGCAGTGGGAAAATGGCCCAAGGGTCATTGAAAAGGGTTTAGGCAGAAAACTTCTCTCCTGTGTGGGGGGCCTGGTCTGATCCTTGCTATGGGGCCCTTACTTCTCTATGTACTCCACTGTTCTAAGGGTCACCCTAAAACATTAAAGGGGTATTCCAGGCTCCTGATATTAATAACTTAAGAGCTGAGAATCCTAAAGATAATCGCTAACGATTGGACCCTCGCCGATTGGATGTTAAAGACCTATCCTGAGGATTAGTCATCAATATCAGGAGCCTGGAAAATCCCTTTAACTTAAACCGTCTCCACTTCCCTTTCATTTGCAACCATCAAACATCATTCTTTACCTTCCATGGCTCCACTTTCCTTCCATTCGGCCATTGTTCGTCTCTCCCCCATGCTGCACTTTCCCTCTCGATGATTACCTTCCTTTCATTATTATCTTTTTCTTCCTGACCCTTTCATCTTACGTTTCAATAGTCTTTCAGAGAATTCAGAACAATCTTTCTTTGCTCTTCTCTTTCTACAGATCCTTCTCCTTTTAAGTCCCATTCAGGGCGCAGGAGCGGGATTGTGTCCCTCAGGATAATAAGTTCTGAAAGGAAATACAGTCTGGAAATTGACAGGAGGAATTGCAGGATAATACATCGTAATAGGCGCCGCAAAACTCGACAAGGATGAAAAATGAGAAATCTATTGGTTCTACCTACGCAGTATCATGCGCGTTCCTCCTGCTATATATAGCCGCGCAGACAAAAAAAAGATGATAATATGTAAAAACTTCAATTTACCTCACTAACAACATGTTAAACGAAGCGGTTGTCATGAGCTAGCGTTTTCCGCTTGATAATACCGTACATAAAATATAAATTGCCAGTCAGACTCTGGGCTTTGTGTCTATGTACATTCAGGTGATGTATCATCGGAAAATTACATTTAAGCAGCCCCTAAAGGGGGTTTTCCAGGATTACTATGGTTTTTAACAGATATGCCCATGTAGTCTCTTACCTCATGTACATCTTCTATGTGTATATATATATATATATATATATATATATATATATATATATATACACACATACACCAAACCCACACATATATCCAACCAAACCCATGATGCTCTTCTCCTTCCTCTGCCACAGCCCCAGCCCCGCCCCTAACACCCAGCTAGTTTATAGCTCCTCCTACTCAGTTAGTTACATAGACACTCCCCTATCACTGCCCCGCCCTTGGACATAACATCACAGGAAATAGGAAAGAGCTGCATGGATATGGTCATGTGACCACAGCCCAGATCAGAAGAAGGTAAAACATACATTACAAAATTATGGCTTCCGTGAAGTGATGAAAATAACAGTGAGTTGTCCATTTTGTTTTTTTCACCGTATGGGAGAAATGCCTTTATATTTTAATGGCACAAGCACTTTGGGAGCGCAAATTATTTTTTTTTATTGTTTATTTTTATTATGGGGAAGGGGGTTGATTAGAATTTTTATATATATATATATATATATATATTTTTTAATACTTTTAAAAACTTTTTTTTTACAGTTATATTAAGTCCTCTGAGGGAACTTGAACATGTGATTGTTAGATCACTTGTCCCATAGGCTGCAGTGAATTACCATTGCAGCCTATGGGAGATTTTTTATGTTCTTAGATACTATCACTGTGGTAGCTTTAAAACCTTTAAAAGGCTCAAGGCTACCACAAAGAACTAATGGCTCCCACAATATCAGGGGAGCAGTTTGGGCCCTGGCAGTGCAGCGCTCCCAGGGAAAGGCCTGTCAGATGCCATGGTCACAATTGTTAAATGGTTGTGATCAGTGTTATCGCCGATCACAGACATGTCAGGGGTCTGCTGTTTAAAACCTGAGAAACCCAAAGGCTACGGCGCCCAATCAGCTTCTGAGCGGGTGCCTTGTTTAAAGACCTGCCTTTTGCTGTACATGTACAGCAGAGGGTGGAAAGGGGTTAAAAACTGACTTGATGTAAAATGCCCTATCATTTAGTATCTACAGCTCCTATGCAAACCAATGTGCCTCCATGGTTACAAAATGCAAGCGACCTTTTGAGTAGTCTCCTCGGCTCCAATTAGGATTTTCTGTGTCTTTACTGCAGTATTGATTAGATTTTAGTCAAAGGTGTTGTCCAGGACCAGAAAACAGGGCTTGCTTTTTTTTTTTATTCCAGTTTCATCTCAGTCCATGGGTCTGCTTTATTAATCAGATTTTTGGTGAAAATTTGAGCCCTCTGTTTGACCCCGTTGTTTACATTCTATATGACCTTACCAATTGTACACTGTCTAATCTTTTTATCTTTGTACTGTATGTCTCTCCTGTTTTTCCAATGTATATGTGCAGGGTGTCGGCGGCCCACTGCATAAAGGGTTAATCAGGTGTGCTGTATTTTCCTTCGACAGGCTGCAAATGGGTTAACCTGCCTTGGGAGATAGTTGCTAGGTGGGGGCTGCTCCTTCCTCCCCATAGAGAAGGTCATTGGCAGTGGACGCAGAGTGAGTGAGAGAAAGCAAGCTAAAGGCAGCCCTGGGAAATCACCAGTCAGCAAGGGAGATTGACAGAGCCTTGAATCATCCTCTGAGGAGGCAGCTGAGATTTACTTGGAGCATATCAGCCATCGAGAAGAGGTGCGGGCAAAAAGACAGAAGATAACGTGCCTCCAACAGTTATTGGCCTAGTGGCCCAGTTATTTGCACACTGTATGGCCCGGTTATTTGCACACTGTATGGCCCGGTTATTTGCACACTGTATGGCCCGGTTATTTGCACACTGTATGGCCCGGTTATTTGCACACTGTATGGCCCGGTTATTTGCACACTGTATGGCCCGGTTATTTGCACACTATATGGCCCGGTTATTAACACACTGCATGGCACTAGATTGTACACACTGCATAGATCTATTACATTTTGCCCTGTAGGAGTCTACTAATTCTCACTCCTATGCAGATATTTACACACTGTATGGCCCAGTAATGTGTGCAGGGTCGGACTGGAGTACCTAGGGCCCACCAGAGGAAATAATTCTTGGGGCCCACCATAAAGAAATATCTGTGTTTGTTATCCCTGTACAGTGACATCACTGTGTTTATTATCTCTGTACTGTGACATCACTGTGTTTATTATCCCTGTACAGTGACATCACTGTGTGTATTATCTCTGTACTGTGACATCACTGTGTTTGTTATCCCTGTACAGTGACATCACTGTGTTTATTATCTCTGTACTGTGACATCACTGTGTTTATTATCCCTGTACAGTGACATCACTGTGTGTATTATCTCTGTACTGTGACATCACTGTGTTTATTATCCCTGTACTGTGACATCACTGTGTTTATTATCTCTGTACTGTGACATCACTGTGTTTATTATCCCTGTACTGTGACATCACTGTGTTTATTATCCCTGTACGGTGACATCACTGTGTTTATTTTCCCTGTACAGTGACATCGCTGTGTTTATTTTCCCTGTACAGTGACATCGCTGTGTTATTATGTCTTACAGTGACATCGCTGTGTTTATATGTCTGTACAGTGACATCGCTGTGTTTATTATGTCTGTACAGTGACATCGCTGTGTTTATTATCCCTGTACAGTGACATCACTGTGTTTATTATCCCTGTACAGTGACATCACTGTGTTTATTATCCCTGTACAGTGACATCGCTGTGTGTATTATCCCAGTGCAGGAAGAGATAAGTGGTCTGTGTTTGTTTTCTATTTTTCAGGGTCGTGAATGCAGAGGGCTACGTCGGATTCGGTGGACTACGTCGGACCAGCTTTTTTTTTTTTTTTTTTTTTTTTAATAAAATGGTCAAACAGGGGTCTGGGGGAGTGTTTATTTCAATAAAATGTTTTATACTTGTGTGTGTGTGTATTTTTTTTTACAATACTACAGTTTTAGTAATTAGGGCTATCTACAGACGGCTCTGATTACTAATACTGGGCTTAGTGCTTGCCGGTATGGCAGGCCAGCACTAACCCCAACATCTATTACCTCGGCACCCACCGCCACCAGGGGTGCCGGGAAGAGCCGGATACCCGCAGGACCGGACCTTCTAAATTGAGGGTCTGGCTCTGGGGCGGCTGCAGGCTGGTACCATTAGGCTGGGAAGGGCCAATAACCGTGTCCCTTCCCACCCTGGTAGTGCCAGGCTGCTGCTGCTGGTTGTATCTGGCTGGCGAAGGAAAAAAGGGGGGGACCCCACGCCATTTTTTTACAAAAATAATTAAATAATTTTAAAAAAAAGTCACAGTACAGAGATCGGCGTCTCGTGCCCCCATCAGACCTCAGGTCGGCGTCTCGTGCCCCCATCAGACCTCAGGTCGGCGTCTCGTGCCCCATCAGACCTCAGGTCGGCGTCTCGTGCCCCCATCAGACCTCAGGTCGGTGTCTCGTGCCCCCATCAGACCTCAGGTCGGCGTCTTGTGCCCCCATCAGACCTCAGGTTGGCGTCTTGTGCCCCCATCAGACCTCAGGTCGGCATCTTGTGCCCCCATCAGACCTCAGGTTGGCGTCTTGTGCCCCCATCAGACCTCAGGTCGGTGTCTTGTGCCCCAATCAGACCTCAGGTCAGTGTCTTGTGCCCCCATCAGACCGCAGGTTAGTGTCTTGTGCCCCCATCAGACCGCAGGTTAGTGTCTTGTGCCCCATCAGACCTCAGATCAGGGTCTCTCCCCCCCCCCCCTCAGACCTCAGATCAGCCCACCCAGCCACTTAAAAAAAGCATACTTACCTGCCCTGCCGCGCTGCCGCTGCCATCAGGTTCCGCGCTCCACTGTCTTCCCTGCCGGCGCGCACTATGACCTGACGCTGGGAGCAGAGGACAGCGGCAGCGCGGCAGGACAGGTAAGTATGCTTTTTTTTAAGTGGCTGGGTGGCTTGGGGCCTACCGGAGGATCCTCCGGTCCTCTGGTGGGCCAGTCCGACACTGAATGTGTGCACTTTATGGCCCTATTATCTACGCACAGCATGGCACTGTTTTTGTCACTCATAACATGCTCGCCCCAACCCCACCAACATACTGATTACCTAAGCACAGTAAGTAGCTGGATACATTATAAATATGTTGTATAGGCCATACCACAGCACTCTTTATAATGGGTACATTTGGGTACGGGCAGGGTGGTGAGTCTTGCAGAAATTGTGCCACCTACTGTTCACCCAGGGTATTTTGACCAGTAACAATATATGTTTTTTAACACCTACTGCACATACAGTCAATGATGTCAACGACATGAAGATTCCTGGAGGTCACAGCGAAACATACACCGTACAAGAGTGTTATAGACACTCGACTAAGCCCCCCAACCCATTTCCTCACTATTGTCACTCAGCCGCCCCCCGAGCTGTATGTAATTCATCGTCTAGGTCTGCAGCGTCTATGAATCAGCTCACCGTAGGCTAGAGTCCTCCCACATATCTCACATACTTTGGAGAGGAGCCATGTTTCGCCGCGTCGTATTGTTCACAGCTGTGCACTGTGGTTACGGATCCCATATGTCCTTGTTTTCCAAGCACCGGTTTGGTTTCATCATTTGTAAATAATCTGCTTTCAGACTGGATCCACTTGGGACACTTCCTGTCCATTTATGACCACAGTGACCGCAAGGTCTTTAATGGGTCCTCATAATGGCATTTAACCCCTTAACAACCAATATATTTGTCACTGTAGTATATTCAGGGGATCATGGCGAGAGGGTGGCAGTAGCAAACTGTACCCAGAAGTCTGCCAATGTAACACATCAGAAAATCATTTTGACTGTACTTCCCCTTTAAAGGGGTTGTGTCACGAAACATATTCAAAATTTTTCAAACCAGCACCTGGATCTGAATACCTTTGTAATTACATGTAATTAAAAATTTAGCATAGCCAGTGAGCTATTCAATAAAATGTATCTGTATAGCGCCACCTGCTGTTTGTTCTTTTCCATATTTTTTTGTCTGTCTCACTGAGCTGGTCGCACGCGCTCAGTTTACATCTTCAACTGCCACCAGCTATATGCTCTGTTAGAAGCTGTGGCAGTTACAGGGAGAGAGCTGCAGCAGAAAGGACATGCCCCCTCCGTTATACAAGAATTGCACGCTCCTAAGCTGCCAGGCTGAAGATGATCTAGCAGAGCAATTAGAGCAGTGAATGTGGAGATCTCTGGATCCATGTGAGGTACAGGGCTGGTTCTAGCTTTGTTAGAAAGAGATTGCCATATACTATATGTCATGGCATAACCCCTTTAAAGTGGGTATGTAACTCCCATTCATTTCAACGCAGACAGAATTGGCATCCAAGGCCAACTCTTCCTGAAAGGATATGGACATCTTCAGAAAAAAAACATTTTTTTAGGATTGCATTTTACTCATTTTGGGCTAAAATCATTTTTTCAATTGGTCTTTATTAAAACTTTAGCAGTTTTTGTTATACATGAGGTTAAAAATCTGTCTATTTTCAGACTGTCCCTCCTGAGTCCCGTCAGCTAATGGCTCATGTGAAGCCTCATCTCTGATCTCCTAACCTCAAACTTTCATTTAAGCCATCAGTTTGATAAGCGTTTAGCTATAATTTTTTTTTAAAATGCTCCAAAGTTGTCCATAGCCTTTAAAAGTGGATTTAGAATAACAGATAATCATGGGGTATTCTCATCTCAGACAAAGGGGGCATATCGGTAAGATAGGTCCCACCTTTGGGACCCTCACCGACCTCGAGAATGGATCCCAGAAGGTGGTGGAGGGTGCACTGCGCATGAGCAGCCGCGCTCCATTCATTTCTATGGGGCTGGCTTGCCTATTTCCATCGCCCCCATAGAAATTAATGGAAACTTCTATGGGGAGAGCACTTGGCTGTGGCCGGACCACCGCGTCCTCCGGCCACCACGTTCCCCGTTCCATTCTCGGTGTAGGTGCGGGTCCCAGAGGTGGGCCCCGCACCTATCAGACAATGGGGGCATATCCTATCGATATGCCCCCATGGTCTGAGATGGAAAAACCCCTTTAAGAATTTCTTGGGGTTAAGCATTTCAGAAAGTATTTCGCTGCATAAAACTCAAACATTGAAGACGCCCTTTGCTTTGGATGATCCTTTTTGTTGGAAGGGTCAGTAAACTAATCCAGCTGTTGAGATCCCCAGTGATCGGGTGCAATCTGTGGATGAACCAACTGTGCAATTTTCCTGCAGCGCCACCACAGGAGAAATGAGGCATTACACTGTCCCCACTGAAATTAATAGGCTATTCATAGGAGTCCTCCAGAGACAGAGACGTTCTTCGTAACCACTCTTGCTGATAGATGAGCATCCCGAGGGTCAACAATAAGGTTTAGGGAGGCAATGCAGCATTTATTACTCTCTTTCAGCATGTCAAGCACCTTATTATCTGCCTTGTAAATATTCCTAAACATCACCTTTAATTACCAGTCACTGATCGGGAGGCTATTCTTCATTTCCGTGACCCCCCTTGACCCCACTTTGTATACCTGCACTGATTTCATTACAAGCCGCGGTTCTAATTGCTGCGCCAGACAACGCTATCATCGAGCACACTTTATTAATATGACACTAATACATTCCATACCTCTCGCGGAACACAATTTACAATTGATTGCTTTTGCCTTTTGACATCTCGAATATTAGTGACAGAAGTAATGTGACAGCGGACAAGGTGGAGCGTTTTTAATCACCCGGGGATGAGCGGCGAATATGGACACAGTAAGGCCAAGTTCAGAAGTCGCGGATTTACTAGGCGGAATCGTCAGCAATTTACAGTCTGCTAAATGTGGATGGGGTATTTAAAATCGGATCCCCATGTCACGGAAAAACAAGCATACTGTGGATTTTTAAGGCAATGATGTCGCAAATTTTACGCTTCGTTGTATAGCATAGTAACATAGTAACATAGTAACATAGTTTATAAGGCCGAAAAAAGACATCTGTCCATCCAGTTCGACCTGTTTTCCTACAAGTTGATCCAGAGGAAGGCAAAAAACCCCTGTGCGGTAGAAGCCAATTTTCCTCACTTTAGGGGAAAAAAAATTCCTTCCCGACTCCAATCAGGCATCAGAATTACTCCCTGGATCAACAACAACCCATATCTAGTAACTATAACCTATAATATTATTACCCTCCAGAAATACATCCAGGCCCCTCTTGAACTCTCTTAGTGAACCCACCATCACCACCTCCTCGGGCAGAGAGCTCCACAGTCTCACTGCTCCCACCGTAAAGAATCCTCTTCTATTCTTGTGAACAAACCCTCTTTCCTCCAGGCGCAGAGGATGTCCCCTCGTCATGGTTACTGTCCTTGGGATAAAGAGATCATGGGAGAGATCTCTGTACTGACCCCTGATATATTTATACATAGTTATTAGATCTCCCCTCAGTCGTCTTTTTTCTAAAGTGAATAACCCTAATTTTGATAATCTTTCTGGGTACTGTAGTCCACCCATTCCAGCTATGACTTTAGTTGCCCTCCTCTGAACCCTCTCCAGCTCTGCTCTGTCTGCCTTGTTCACAGGAGCCCAGAACTGTACACAGTACTCCATGTGTGGTCTGACTAGTGATTTGTAAAGTGGCAGGACTATGTTCTCATCACGGTGAAGCGGTGAAGAAATGAGTGGGAAATCTGCAGCACAATATAAATATGTACGTAACACGTGTGCGATAATCTGCAGCGGATTTCCTCCTCTACCTGTGGACTCTGCCTTAGTGATGTGTGTTAGGTAAAGCTGGCCATAGACATCAGATTTTTGATGGATCTTGCCAAACGTTACAAAATCCATCAACAATGTAATGTCTATGGGTCGTCAGGGGGGGAAATGGACTGAAAATTAACCCATCTGATTCTTTTCTTACCCGACAGGCTCTCAGGTAACAGGGTTGTACAGGTTTAGGCTCCATTCACACGTCCTGTTTTTCTTTCCTGATTCGATCCTGATTTTTTCAGGACCCATTGAAATGAATGGATCCAGATCAGGATCAGGATCGAATCAGGAAAGAAAAACAGGAAGTGTGAATGGAGCATTAGAAGAACATGACTACTTTCTTCTAAACACAGCGCCACACCTGTCCACAGGCTGTGTGTGGTATTGCAGCTGAGCCCCATTCACTTCAATAGTGCAGAGCTGCAATCCCAGATACAACCTATGGACAGGTGTGGCACTGTTTTTTGAAAAATGCTGCCATGTTTTTCTAATCCTAGATTTCTGGCCTCACTTCATCCCAGTGATCACATTTTTATTATTATTATTTTATTTTAATATAGATATATATATATATATATATATATATACACACCCCCTTAAGGACATCTACCGTACATGTATAAATATAAAAAAAAAAAAATATATATATATATATATATATATATATATATATATATATATATATATATAAAAGTTCACACACCCCCTTTTCCTTAAAATATAAATAAAAATACTTAACCAATAAAAAAATAAAAATCATGGGCATCGTTGTGTGTGAAAATACCCATAAAATTAAAATATAACAATATTCATGGCATACGACAAATAGCCCTGTACACATGACTACAAAAAAGTTATAGGGGTCAGAAAATGGTGTTAATGTTATTTTTTTTTTTTTATCAAAAGGTTTTAATTTTTTTTTCTGTATTAAAACACAAGAAAAAAATATACAAATGTGGTATTGTTGTAACCGTACTGACCTGGAGAATGACAATAACAGGTCAATTTCACCACATACGGTAGTGTAAAAAATAAAAATAAAAACATTTGTCAGAATTGCATTTTTTCCCAATTCTACCCCATTTGGAATTTTTTTTTCCGCTTTCCACTACATGGCATGTAAATGAAAATGGTACCATTAGAAAGTATATATTTAGAGATTATATATATATATATATATATATATATATATATATATATATATATATATTATTATTTTTATTTATTTTTTTTAAGGGCTTGTCCAGAATTTTGATATTTGATGGTCTATCCTCAGTAAAGGCCATCAATATTAAATCGGTGGGGACCCGCACACCCACCGGTCATCTGTTACCTTGTAGCTCTGGTGTCGGAACCACACAGCGTAGTTGCCAACTGTCCTCAATTTGCTGGGATGGTCCCTGGTTTTCAGAGATAGTCCTAGCAAATTCAGGCTAAAAATGGGTGGGGCTAATGATAAGACAGCCATAAGTAGGCATTCCCAGGGTCGAGAGTTCCCTGCGGTGGGGTTTTGGATACCATGATTTTACCAACCTAAATTTTGGTAAGTAGTATGCTAAATAGCTCCACCCATTGTGTAGTGGACTACTGGTAATTGCAGCACTGCTCTCAATGCCAATGTTATTGAAAGATGACTTATTTTATATTTTATATATATATATATATATTTTTTTTTTTTTAATAAATATGCCATTTTTACACTTCAATCTAAATAATTAGCTAGTTAATTTAATGTATAGCTTGTTATGGACATAGGTATTCCAAGCAGGTCAACAGTATGTGATATATCTATAAAAAGTTAATGGATTAAACTTAATTTTGGATTTCTGTTGTGTAGTTTACACTATAAAGTACAGACATACATTTATAGGTAAGCCCGTGACTAAATACACAGTTGGTCATTAGGCACTAGAACTGGTGACTGGAAAAGACCACCATGAGGTCCTTTGATAAACTACTGACTGTTTCCCCGTATGACGTGAGCATCATCAGTACAGCCATAGGATAGGGGATGCAGATTGCAGAAAGGGACAGCAGTTGCTCCTGGGTCCTGGTACCTGAAGGGTGCCCAAAGGCTTATCTACCACATAAGAAGACCCCAGTATTATAAGTGACTTTCTTACAGATTTTGGGACCCTGGAGCGTCCAGTTATGCCAAATTGGAGCCGAACAAGTAAATTGTGTTTGATCAAATCAAAGTAATTTTACAATATAAAATTGTATGAATTTTTCAGACGGGATACAAAGCGTTCCTCTTATCTCCCTGCGGCTTTGCAGTTAAGATTAATGTAGACATACAGCCCCGGGAGCTGAAGGATGCAAATGATCCCGAAGCCCGTGCTCGGCTGGACAGACTTCACAGCGTTCGATAAAAGGTCCCATGTGAAATAATTCACTTTTTCTGCTCATTGTTCTACATTCGCAGGAAACATGAAAGCTCTGCAGATACCTAGAGGTCTCCACACACTGCAGAGCAAGGACAATTAGAGATGTGTGGGTACGCGGCCATAATTAATTACATTTCTGCCTCGCGGCTTCAGATCTCTGGAGAAGCAGCAGTGAAGTATGCAGCACAAGAAAAAAGCTGGACGCAGCTGCTTTCTTTTAAAAACAGCGCCACGCCTGTCCACTGGCAGTGAGTGGTATTACAGCTCAGCCCCAGTCACTTCAATAGATCCAGGCTGCAATACCACACACAACCTCTGTGTCGCTGTTTTTGGTAGAAAGCAGCCATGTTTTTTTTAACCCTTGCAAGCATATTGATAAGTAACGAAGCATTTTGTGGCCATTTATCTTTATGCTTAGGCTCAGTAGTCATGGATGTAGCAGATAGAAGTTTGTAAGGTATGGCATAGTTTATGTTTAAAGAGAGTGAGTGAAGTAGGACTCACAGGCTTTCTGTATGAATGGGCGGGGGAAGCAGGACAAATTGGCTGTATCAGAGAATGAAGAAGCAGGACTCACAGGCTCTCTCTATAAATGGTCAGAGGAACAAGACTCACAGGCTCTCTCTATGAATGGGCCAGGAAAGCAGGACTCACAGACCAAACTATACAAAAAAAGACATAGATCCCACATCCACATGCCATAAATTGATCAATTGTTTCTCTGCAAAATTTACAAACCTCTCCATTGAAACACTTAGTATATGTTTTGATCAAAATACATAGGCCCACTTACCATGTCAAGGTGGCCTCTTATGAGTTGGTGCCTACTCTACTTTGCGGCAGCACCACATGATGACCACCACCGCCACAGCACAGAACCTGAGCAACCTAACAACACCCCTGCTATCAGGCAAAGCCCCCACGGGACTGAACCACACCAACCCACAGGCACATCATCACAACAACAGCCACGATACAGCACAATGTGAACAGATCTCAAAAGCTCACCTCTCCATAAGCAAGACTCACAGGTTTCTCTATGAATGGGCGGGGCAAGCAGGACTCGCAGGCTCTCTCTATGAATGGGCGGGGCAAGCAGGACTCGCAGGCTCCCTCTATGAATGGGCGGGGCAAGCAGGACTCGCAGGCTCTCTCTATGAATGGGCGGGGCAAGCAGGACTCGTAGGCTCCCTCTATGAATGGGCGGGGGAAGCGGGACTCGCAGGCTTTCTCTATGAATGGGCGGGTCAAGCAGGACTCACAGGCTCTCTCTATGAATGGGCGGGTCAAGCAGGACTCGCAGGCTCTCTCTATGAATGGGCGGGGCAAGCAGGACTCGCAGGCTCCCTCTATGAATGGGCGGGGGAAGCGGGACTCGCAGGCTTTCTCTATGAATGGGCGGGTCAAGCAGGACTCACAGGCTCTCTCTATGAATGGGCAGGTCAAGCAGGACTCGCAGGCTCCCTCTATGAATGGGCGGGTCAAGCAGGACTCGCAGGCTCCCTCTATGAATGGGTGGGGGAAGCGGGACTCCCAGGCTCCCTCTATGAATGGGCGGGGGAAGCGGGATTCGCAGGCTTTCTCTATGAATGGGCGGGGCAAGCGGGACTCGCAGGCTCTCTCTATGAATGGGCGGGGCAAGCGGGACTCACAGGCTTTCTTTATGAATGGGTGGGGGAAGAGGGATTCACAGGCTCTCTCTATGAATGGGTGAGGCAGGCAGGACTCACAGGCTCTCTCTATGAATGGGCGAGGCAGGCAGGACTCACAGGCTCTCTCTATAAATGGGCGAGGCAGGCGGGACTCACAGGCTCTCTCTATGAATGGGCAGGGGAGCAGGGCTTTCTCTACGAGTCCTGGCAGTACCTTCCCTGCACACAACATTTGGTTGATGGGGAAGGGGCACTGCTACATATCATGGACTCCATTAACCTGACACCAATACAACATTTACAGTACTGGCTAGAGATGAGCAAATTTCATATTTAGAAATTTATTTCCGCTTTGTTTAGTGGTAAAAGCACAATTGCGTTATGGATTCAGTTACTACGGACCATAACGCAATTCTTTGACTTCTACTGTGACGGAATGAATAACGGAATGCCTCTAAAGACATTCCGTTATGCATTCCATCATAGAACTGCTTTATGGTCCGTGGTAACGCATAACGCAATTCTGCTTTTACCACTAAACTAGGCGGAAACAAATTTCTAAATATGAAATTCACTCATCTCTAGTACTGGCCTCTGTTTATGGGGCAGATGGACCTTTGGACCTCCTCAGTCCTCAAGTCCCAGGTGCCACCACCACTACTACTACACCCCATAAAGCTACAATCCTGTATAATACTGTCGATTTCACGTCCATCTCCATATCACTGGACATTTTGATGAAGATCTACTCACCTTTATAACGTTTCAGTAGATCTACTGCCAACTCCTCCTCATCCCTCAGACAACGTCCCGTCTGTTGTTGTCTCTTCTCTGTCCAGTTTGCTGAACCTGAAATGAAATCACACATTCTATAAAATATACTGAAAAGTAACTAATATTGTAATACAAAAAATATATATGTATATGAAACCCATTTGTAAGAGTGCAGAACATTCTAGAAGGCAACCCAAGTGCTGCTTTATCAGATTTTCTGGATTAACAGATGAAAATTAAAGGAACAATAGTACTAACAGAATATACATATAAAAAAGTGAAATTATTATGCAATGTAAATGAAATTAACAGAAAACACGAGTCATTTTCAGTCAATTTGCTAAAGGGCTTGCCCTGTTTGGACAAGGGAGGAACCTTTTAGAAGCGTCCCTCAAAGCTATACTGATTATGTTGTGTCCTGCTGCTGGAAACCTAGTGATCAGATGCAATCTACAAGAAAACTAGTGAGAAAACAATGAGCGTTCAATTTCCCTGCAGCGCCTCCACAGGAGAAATGAAGTACTACATATATTCACCTCAATGCTGGAACGGACAGGTCCTCCAGAGCGATATATAATTGTTGTAGCCCCATTTACAGACGTTTAAGAGAACTGAATGCTGCGGACTTTTGAACACGTAGCCCCATAATTTGGGTTTTACAATATATGTAACCCACCCCCAAAATCTAATCTGTAGTTTCCCACTAATTGCTGAGTTAAAACAAACCAATTTAGAAAAGAAAATCTATGCAGGGAGAGAACAGTAAATGACGTAAAACCACCGTGGTGGAAAAATTCCCAAATTTTTCCAGTAAAATGATTCTGTATTAGCGGCATGTAAAATGTATGTGAACGTATTCACAGCGCATATGGTATACAGGAGAGGTGCGGAGAATAAAGCAGATGGATAGGTCAGCGAGACACATGTGAGGAGAAATGTGTTACAGAAGATATGCGTACAATCATATTAAAAAACACTGCTAAAATGATTGACTCCACAGACTGCACGCTGGAAATTTAATTCTGTATGTTTAGGGTTTTTTATTTTAAAGGGAACTCAACAATTTACAAGTTTACGGTTAAAAGGGAAACAGTCAGCCCCTATTGGACAGACGATGAGCAGATTTGCTCTCCAGTGCCATCTTTATGCTGACAACACCCAACTATACACTTCTTCCCCCGACATCACCCCTGTTATACTACAGAACACCAGTGACTGTCTGTCCTCTGTCTCTAACATCATGTCCTCTCCATCTGAAAGTGAATCTTTCAAAGACGGAACTACTGGCGTTTTCTCCATCTACTAACCTACCTAAACCTGATATCTCCCTCTCAGTGTGCGACTCCATCATCATCTCTAGGCAGCAGACCCACTGTCTCTGTCTGTGTTACATTTGACACTGATGTTTCCTTTAATCCCTATATTCAATCTCTCTCCCGCTCATGCCACCTGCACCTCAAAAACATATCTAGAATCCGCCCCTTTCTCACTCTGGAAAAAGCAAAAACTCTCATTGTTGCCCTGATCCATTCCCATCTTGATTACTGTAACCCATTACTATTGGCCTCCCCCTCACCAGACTCTCCCCTCTCCAACCTATCCTGAGAACAGCAGCCAGTGTCACCTGTCTATCTAACCGCTATTCTGATGCCTCCGCCCGGTGCCAGTCATTGCACTGGTTGCCCGTACTGTACAGGATTCAATTTTAAGTCCTCACCACAAAGCTCTGCACAGTGCTGCGCTCCTACATCTCCTCCTTTATTTCTGTCTACCACCCTACCCATGCCCTCCGTTCAGCCAATGACTTACGACTGACATCCACCATGATCCAAACCTCTCACTCATGTCTCCAAGACTTCTCTTGAGCTGCACCAGTTCTCTGGAATGGCTTACCACTAACAATTAGGATAAACAACAATTTACACAGTTTTAGGTGCTCCCTAAAAATTTAGGTTAGGCCTATCTCATCTCCTGAACCCTTCTCCATTCAGAATTATTCCTCTGAACCTGACCTTACCGCCCATGCACTCAGAGGTATTACAGATATCGGCTGGTGACGGCTCATGCACCTTTATATCTACTCCCCTATTGTGTCGCCGGACCATTGTAAGAAACAAGCACTTCTACGTTTGGTCTCACCCCCATCTCCTCATTTCTCTTGTTTCAATAGTTGACCTGTTTGCTGCTATGTTATTTATGTCTCTGTTTTCACATGAACCCCTAAACTGTAAAGCGCTGTGGAATATGTTGGCGCTATAGAAATAAAGATTACTTCCTTACTGCAGACCGCATGATATAGTGAAAGGTCCCACAAATCTAATGAATTATTATTAGTAACTCTAAAGCACTGATGCATTTTAGAGAAAAATGTTGGGCTCTTAAAGGGGGTATTTCTGTTATTTGAAGTTATCCTCTATCCACAGAATAGGGAATAACTATTAGATCAGTGGGGGGCCCAATGGTAGGACCCCAATCGGAAAGGTATCAGCCTTCATTAAAGTCCGAGAATGATTTTCAATATTGTTCAAAGTTCCTTTAGTTGCATAATTTCATTCATTTAGTTAACTTCGTCAGGCCCTTGTTCTCGTGATTGGTGTGGGTCCTACTGGTGGGACCCCCACCGATCATGAGAATAGAGACTCAAGACCAAATGAACAGAGCGTCAGGTCATGCCTGTACACTGCCGATCCTTTCATTTCTGTGTGACTTCCCCAAGATAGCCAAGTACAGAGCTTGGCTGTTTCCAATGGGGGTCCTAAGACTGAGACCCCCACCGATCTACTAGAGCCATTGGTTAAAAGGGTTCTGTAGTTGTTTAAAACTGATGATCTATCCTCTGGATAGATCATCAGCATCTGATCGGCGGGGGTCCGACACCTGGGACCCCCGCCGATCAGCTGTCTGAGAAGGCAGCGGCGCTCCAGGAGCGCCGCGGTCTTCTCTGTGTTTTCCTCAGGCCCATTTGTGTGAACAGAGCTTCGCCCCGCCCAGGCCAGTGATACTAGTCGTGACGTCACTGGGCCTGAAGAAAAGACAGAGAAGGCCGCGGCGCTCCTGCAGCGCCGCTGCCTTCTCAAACAGCTGGTCGGCAGGGGTCCCGGGTGTCGGATCCCCGCCGATCAGATGCTGACGATCTATCCAGAGGATAGATCATCAGTTTTAAACAACTGCAGAACCCCTTTAAAGGAGTATTCCAGCGTTTAGATACAGATGACCTATCCTTCTGCTTCCAGCTCTGTCCACTGCCGAAAAGAGTTGATTGGTGGGGGTTTAACACCCGATATTGATGACCTAGATAACGGTGGAAAACTCCTTTAAGGAGCAGAAAACTAGAGTGGGGCCAACTCATAAGGGTATATTCACAAGCTGCAGTCATATTGAAGACTTACTTCAGTCAAGGAGATATTAATAGATGTCCCAAGGCCCGGTGTCCCTATGATAACTGTACCCAAGCACACGGATAGGAAGTGTTACCCTGGAGGTGGACCCAGAAGATAACTGTCATTTTAAGCTCTGCTAAAGAAGAAAATAATAATTTTTTTCAAATTTTTAACGCACTCTTAAAAGGGGTTGTCTGGTTTAGAAAACCCACTTTTGTACACAGTAATAGGGAATTCTGAATGAAATGGTGGTGGTAGTGGTGTCCTCTGTTCAGGATCTTCTTCTCTTCTTTTGGTCAGAGCAGAGGATGGATACAAAAAGCATCTTGCTCTGGAGGACCTGTCCTGACTTGAATTACACAGACAGATCATTCAAATGAATGGACACTGTAATGCTTCATTTCCCCTGTTGGCGGTGCTGCAGGGAAAGTGAACACTTACTGCCAGGTTTTCACACAGGTTAAATCTGATCGCTGGGGATCTGAGCAGAGGACCTTGTATGATCACCTACTTGTCAAGGATCATTTTTAACAAGAAGGGATGCTGAGAAGCGGATAACCCCTTTAACCTTTATTAGAAATTATGAATAGTTCGCCAAGCTTGTGTGATTTTCCTCCCATATGATGAATAGGAAGACAACGGCTAAAACCTGGAACCAGGCCAAGTCTGAAGTGGGTCATGGACTCCAGCTTGCTTCCTCTATGTGGACAGCAGGGACCCTTAAAGGTCCACCTGCTCTCCATGGAAACCAAGGTACGAGTGTGCTAGCCTTCAAGGGTAGAGGAGAAATGGCTTTCTTTAAATATTTATATATATGCTCATTAAAACCTGGAGAACTACAAAAATGGGCCAGAAATAATGTTCAAAGAATAAAATAAAAAATAAAAAAAATCATAAAATGAAACCAACAGATAAAAGACAAGAAGAACAAAGCTGAGGACAAGATTCTCCCCTTCCTTTCAGTGATATTATTTCCTTCCATAGAAATGGATGATGTCTTGCTGAGGCCACACGTTCCATTATAATACCTGAACATATGATTTCGGCGTCCAAACAGCGGTGCGATCATAATGAGCAAGCATATACAGGAGCTGCATGTGTACACGGACCAGGATCTGAAGCTACATGACGAAAGGTGCCCAGAAATAGTCCTCTATATAAATAGTGTAAGATAAAAACGGTCCAACAAGACTCAGCGTGACCCATTTCACAGAACTAGACCAATACTCAGGACTCAGGATACAAGGAAGAAATGCTGAACCACATTATATATTACCTAAAACAGTATTGTAGCAGAAATATTCTTGCACACAGGAGCAGCATTATAGTAGTTATATTCTTGTACATAGGAGCAGTATTATAGTAGTTATATTCTTGTACGTAGGAGGCAGTATTATAGTAGTTATATTCTTGTACATAGGAGCAGTATTATAGTAGTTATATTCTTGTACATAGGAGCAGTATTACAGTAGTTATATTCTTGTACATAGGAGCAGTATAATAGTAGTTATATTCTTGTACGTAGGGGCAGTATTATAGTAGTTATATTCTTGTACATAGAAGCAGTATTATAGTAGTTATATTCTTGTACATAGAAGCAGTATTATAGTAGTTATATTCTTGTACATAGGAGCAGTATTATAGTAGTTATATTCTTGTACATAGGAGGTAGTATTATAGTAGTTATATTCTTGTACATAGGAGCAGTATTATAGTAGTTATATTCTTGTACATAGGAGCAGTATTATAGTAGTTATATTCTTGTATATATGAGCAGTATTATAGTAGTTATATTCTTGTATATATGAGCAGTATAATAGTAGTTATATTCTTGTACATAGGGAAGTATTATAGTAGTTATATTCTTGTACATAGGAGCAGTATTATAGTAGTTATATTCTTGTACATAGGAGGCAGTATTACAGTAGTTATATTGTTGTACATAGGGACAGTATTATAGTAGTTATATTCTTGTACACAGGAGGCAGTATTACAGTAGTTATATTCTTGTACATAGGAGCAGTATAATAGTAGTTATATTCTTGTACGTATGGGCAGTATTATAGTAGTTATATTCTTGTACATAGGAGCAGTATTATAGTAGTTATATTATTGTACATATAAGCAGTATTATAGTAGTTATATACTTGTAAATAGGAGCAGTATTATAGTAGTTATATTCTTGTACATAGAAGCAGTATTATAGTAGTTATATTCTTGTACATAGGGGACAGTATTATAGTAGTTATATTCTTGTACATAGAAGCAGTATTATAGTAGTTATATTCTTGTACATAGGAGGCAGTATTATAGTAGTTATATTCTTGTACATAGGAGCAGTATTATAGTAGTTATATTCTTGTACATAGGGGACAGTATTATAGTAGTTATATTCTTGTACATAGGAGCAGTATTATAGTAGTTATATTCTTGTACATAGGAGCAGTATTATAGTAGTTATATTCTTGTACATAGGAGCAGTATTATAATAGTTGTATTCTTGTACATAGGAGCAGTATTATAGTAGTTATATTCTTGTACATAGGAGCAGTATTATAGTAGTTATATTCTTGTACATAGGAGCAGTATTATAGTAGTTATATTCTTGTACATAGGAGGCAGTATTATAGTAGTTATATTCTTGTATATAGGAGCAGTATTATAGTAGTTATATTCTTGTACATAGGAGCAGTATTATAGTAGTTATATTCTTGTACATAGAAGCAGTATTATAGTAGTTATATTCTTGTACATAGGAGAAGTATTATAGTAGTTATATTCTTGTATATATGAGCAGTATTATAGTAGTTATATTCTTGTACATAGGGAAGTATTATAGTAGTTATATTCTTGTACATAGGAGCAGTATTATAGTAGTTATATTCTTGTACATAGGAGGCAGTATTACAGTAGTTATATTGTTGTACATAGGGACAGTATTATAGTAGTTATATTCTTGTACACAGGAGCAGTATTATAGTAGTTATATTCTTGTACATAATAAGCAGTTGTGACTTTTTGTGTCCCTTGCATGACTTTGTATGCATTTTTACACCACTCACTCCAGTTTTGAAAACTGGGTGCTAAAGTGGGCATGGCTAGCTATGATAATGAGTTTCACTCCTGATTTATCACTAAGACTATTTAAAAAGTCACAAACTCAAGTACAAGGGTGGCATAGGAAAACCAGAGTACCATTTCTAGACAAAAGTGTTAGTTTTAAAGAGGCACCAATACAAGAGCCACACAATACAACACTGTACTAAAGCAAACAAAAACTAAAGCAAAACGGACTTCAAATACTACTCCTGTGATAAATCCCCCCCAATGTTTTTCTAATCTTACACAAGTGAAGATTTCCTATGGCATTTCATAGATATGGCTGTGGAGGTATGGGTTTCCTCATCCACCATCTGCTTCCCAGATACTTTCATATCCATCTTGGATGCAATTTTCTGTCTTGTATCAGTGGGAATAACGGATGCAGAGAAATATATTATGTTGTGAACAGATGAGTGTGGATCAATAAACCCCCATTAACTTACGCCTTAAAATTCACACAAAATCTCTCTCTTTTTATTGCTCATAATGGGATTCTGCTTCTATTAAACATGGACGGCTATAGCGCACGAGTCACGTGAGGAGAACAAAGCAATTTACAACATGGCGATCAATTCCTCTTCAACATTTTATCTACAAGCTAGCACAGCATTCAAGACACAAGTCAGGTCTTAAGTGCCTCGGTATATTACCCTTTATAATAAAGAATGTCGATCACTTGATTTCAGGAAATATTCTTTGGATCAACACAAAGAGCCTCCAAAGTTTGTTCCAGAAGGATGTAGACGTGACGTCACATGGCCTTGGAAGAGGCCTAAGCGGTCACTGAATGCCACGGCCTCTACATACGGCTGATCGGCGAAGGTGCCGGATCCCTGACATTGTCATATTGGTCAATATCAATATGAAAATCATGGAAAACCCTCAATATTTGAGGGAAATACGTTGGAATTTGGTCCCAAAATATCTAGTGAAACGTCTACAATATGCCTGTGGACAAACCACAAGATGAGACCACATTTTATGGAAATAGAAGACAATATAACATGGGATCAGTAAGCATGGGTGAAGAATGACCCACTGGCTCTGGTGACCTGTGGTATAGACCCTAAGACCTCATTCACACGACAGCCATGTGACAGATGTGGAACAGAAGAAGAAGTTCAGCGCCTGGCCCCCTCTCACCACAGGCCCCATAACTCATGTCATGTGGTCAGGGGTGCACCACTAATGAGGCCAGGTGAGGCAATCACCTCAGACAGCACCAGGTAGGGGCAAGAGGGGGGCAGCGGAAGGGCCATGGGCAATGAGAGCTTTCATTGTAGCAAAGGGGTTAGGTTAAGAAATTGGCATTGGTGGGGAGGGGTCAGTTTTCCCCTCAGGCAACAGAAAGGCTAGGTGCACCCCTGCATGTGGTCTTTCTCCATGTTAAGTATGCCATCATTACCGGTAGCTTATTGACTAATAATATGGCCTGTGCAATACCAGTAAGATTTATGATGCAATTGTAGTGTAAATGGTGTTTCGTAGAGCCGGAAGATTGGGCCAGGGACAGTAGAGTAGTCCTGAACTGTTAACCATTAAAGGTGCTCTCCGATTTGAACAATCTCTACTTTCTAAAAGAATCCCTTGACAATAAAATGATTACAAAGTGCCCACCTGCAGCACCATGACAGGGGGAACCTAATAATTACACCACGTCCATTCAAATCAGTGAGTTATCTGTGTAATACAGGACAGGGCAGGTCCCCCAGAGCGAGAGACAATCTTTCTAATGACACTTTGTAACCACCGGCCAAGAGATGAGGATCCTGAACAGGAGAACCAACCTGTTGAATCAGAATCCTCATAAAGGGAATGTGTTTCCTAAGCTGGACAACCCTTTTATTGTTGACTGTAGCCAGAGGTGCACCTAGTCTTTCGGCTGCCTGAGGCGAAAACTGAAATAGCGCCCCCCCTTCCAATGCAAATTTGTTAACCTAACCCCTTCCCTTCAGCCCGTGGTCCTTTGAATGCCCCCCTCTTACCCCTACCTGGTGCTGCCTGAGGTGATCGCCTCACTCGGCCTCATTGGTGGTGCTCCCCTGACTGTAGGCATCAATATAGTCAGTGGTCATCTATATGGCCTGGTGGGAGTCAGCTACAGCCTTTATAATTTATAGTCCTATCTGCCCTAGGACTTTTTGTTTTTTACTGCTGGTCTGGTCTAGGACCAAATGCATGAGTGGAGCTTGTAATATTCAACTAAAGCGTAGGATGTTGTCACTTCTATGTTTTTTACATCCCAGAAAGTCACAGGTCATCTCCAACAACTTCAAAGAAAACATCAAGCCGGCACTTCCTTAGCAGAAATACTTTTCTAGTAATTACAGAAAATCTTCAAAAAGATTAAATATGCAAATGGCAGTAAATAGATAAATACTACATGCGTCACACAGAAGGGAAAAATCAATGTTAATCTTTCGGGAACTTCACTCATCTCTGAGGTCTTATTACTTTGGTCCACACAGACCCATTTCTGAAACGTGGGAGTATAAACCTCTTGCCAGATATTTCATCAATAAACAATTAGTGAAGATGCTTCAGATCTACAAACCTGCAAATCAAGAAGGTGCTGAACAAATTTCTTATGTAGCCAAGAGGCATCTAAGTGTCTACTTACAGATTATAGTTACAAGTGAATATAATCATTGGAGTTTTTAGCCGTTTTCTATCACCAAAACTTAATGAGAACACAGGAAAGGTCTTCCTGTTTATCACCTCTTAGATGTCCATAACAACCAGACATGACAAGGAATAGGACACCATTATTCTTTTTATTCTATATACTACTACAATATTGTCCCCCTATGGACAAGACAATAAATTACTATAATACTGCTCCTATGTACAAGAATATAACTACTATAATACTGCTCCTGTGTACAAGAATATAACTACTATAATACTGCTCCTGTGTACAAGAATATAACTACTATTATACTGCCTCTATGGTGTACAAGAATATAACTACTATAATACTGCCTCATATGTACAAGAATATAACTACTATAATACTGCCTCATATGTACAAGAATATAACTACTATGATACTGCCTCCTATGTATAAGAATATAACTACTATGATACTGCCCCTATGTACAAGAATATAAGTACTATAATACTACCTCCTAGGTACAAGAATATAAGTACTACAATACTACCTCCTATGTACAAGAATATAACTACTATAATACTACCTCCTATGTACAAGAATATAACTACTATAATACTGCTTCTATGTACATGAATATAACTATTATAATACTGCTCCTATGTACATGAATATAACTATTATAATACTGCTCCTATGTACAGAATATAACTATTATAATACTGCCCTCCTATGTAACAAGAATATAAACTATTATAATACTGCCTCCTATGTACAAGAATATAACTACTATAATACTGCTCCTATGTACAAGTATATAACTACTATAATACTGCCTCCTATGTACAAGAATATAAGTACTATAATACTGCTCCTATGTACAAGAATATAAGTACTATAATACTGCCTCCTATGTACAAGAATATAACTACTGTAATACTGCCTCCTATGTACAAGTATATAACTACTATAATACTGCTTCTAGTCAAGAATATAACTACTATAATACTGCTCCTATGTACAAGAATATAACTACTATAATACTGGCCTCCTATGTACAAGAATATAACTACTATAATACTGCCTCCTATGTACAAGGAATATAACTACTATAATACTGCCTCCTATGTACAAGAATATAACTACTATAATAACTGCCTCCTATGTACAAGAATATAACTACTATAATACTGCTCCTATGTACAAGTATATAACTACTATAATACTGCTCCTATGTACAAGAATATAACTACTATAATACTGCTCCTATGTACAAGAATATAACTACTATAATACTGCCTCCTATGTACAAGAATATAACTACTATAATACTGCTCCTATGTACAAGTATATAACTACTATAATACTGCTCCTATGTACAAGAATATAACTACTATAATACTGCCTCCTATGTACAAGAATATAACTACTATAATACTGCCTCCTATGTACAAGAATATAATACTACTATAATACTGCTCCTATGTACAAGAATATAACTACTATAATATACTCCTATGTACAAGAATATAACTACTATAATACTGCTCCTATGTACAAGAATATAACTACTATAATACTGCCTCCTATGTACAAGAATATAACTACTATAATACTGCTCCTATGTACAAGAATATAACTACTATAATACTGCTCCTATGTACAAGATATAACTACTATAATACTACCTCCTATGTACAAGAATATAACTACTATAATACTGCTCCTATGTACAAGAATATAACTACTATATACTGCTCCTATGTACAGAATATAACTACTATAATACTGCCTCCTATGCTACTACAGAATATAACTACTATAATACTGCTCCTATGTACAAGAATATAACTACTATAATACTGCTCCTATGTACAAGAATATAACTACTTATAATACTGCTCCTATGTACAAGAAATAGAACTACTATAATACTGCTCCTATGTACAAGAATATAACTACTATAATACTGCTCCTATGTACAAGAATAGAACTACTATAATACTGCTCCTATGTACAAGAATATAACTACTATAATACCTGCTCCTATGTACAAGAATATAACTACTATAATACTACTCCTATGTACAAGAATATAACTACTATAATACTGTTCCTATGTGCAAGAATATAACTACTATAATACTGCTCCTATGTACAAGAATATAACTACTATAATACTACTCCTATGTACAAGAATATAACTACTATAATACTGTTCCTATGTAGAAGAATATAACTACTATAATACTGTCCCTATGTACAAGAATATAACTACTATAATACTACTCCTATTACAAGAATATAACTACTATAATACTGTTCCTATGTGCAAGAATATAACTACTATAATACTGCTCCTATGTGCAAGAATATAACTACTATAATACTGCTCCTATTTACATACAAGAATATAACTACTATAATACTGCTCCTATGTGCAAGAATATAACTACTATAATACTGCCTCCTATGTACAAGAATATAACTACTATAATACTGCTCCTATTTACATACAAGAATATAACTACTATAATACTGCTCCTATGTACAAGAATATAACTACTATAATACTGCCCCTTTGTACAAGACTATAACTACTGTAATACTGCTCCTATGTACAAGAATAGAACTACTATAATACTGCTCCTATGTACAAGAATAGAACTACTATTAGCCCTTTTCTCTCACATCTTATTCACCCAGACCAAGCTGGTTTTATACCAGGTAGAGAAGGGAACCACAATTCCTGTAGACTTCTTACATCTCTTCAACTGGCCAACAGATCCAAACAGCCTTTAGTACTTTTAAGTGTGGACGCCGAAAAGGCCTTTGACAGGGTCAACTGGTTATTCTTACAGAAAACGTTAGTAAAATTTGGTATACCTGAAATGTTTGTAAAAGCAATTATGTCTCTATACAGTGCTCCTAGTGCTAAAGTACGAGTTAATGGCACCCTGTCACCCTCTTTTATGATAGGCAATGGCACAAGGCAGGGGTGTCCCCTCTCGCCGACCCTTTTCATATTTGTCATGGAAACTCTTCTTCAGGCAATTAGAGAACACCCAAACATTAAAGGGGTCGCTGTATCCAAAGCTGGGCCAAACTATGTTAATGTAGCTTTTGCAGATGATCTCCTGATCATGGTGACAAATCCTGAAGAGGCTTTTCCTCACTTATTGGACTTATTCCATTGCTATGGTCAGCTTTCTAATTTTAAGGCTAACCACTCAAAAAACTGAGGCTATGAATATATCCGCTCCTTCTGCAGTGATCAGGGACTTACAGGCATCCACACCCTTCTCATGGCAGACGTCCCATATAACATACCTGGGAGTCAAGGTTCCAGCCAAACTAGTTCAACTGTACTCGTTGAATTATGTTCCCCTTCTGAATACTATCCAATCTCAATTAGTGTCTCTTAAGATCCCATATGTTTCATGGATGGGGAGGAAAAACCTTTTAAAAACCTTTATTATGCCCAAATTCCTTTATACCCTGCAAATGTTGCCAATCTTTCTGCCTGTCTCCTACTTCATAAAGGTTAAAAAATTATTAACCACATTCCTATGGGATGGCAAGAGGTCCAGAATATCCTATGAGAGATTGATACTGAGAAAAGAGCAGGGAGGATTTGGCTTCCCTGACTTTGATAACTATTATAAGGCAATCCATTTAAAGAGGTGGCTTCAAGTTCAAGTTCCTAACTATAAGATACATGGAACAGAAGGGGAAATGAAACTTATTTCAGCAGACCTCAGGGCTGGTCTATGGGGTGTTAACCCACATATTTATCCCTCTATGGTGGAGAATTCTCTCCTTAAAGAAACCCTATCGGTCATCAAACAACTAAATACACAGCATGTCCTTATTGATAAATGGCCTCCTGATGCCGGCCGATTTGATTCCCTACCTGGTTAGGGACAGAGTAGTTGAGGTATCCCGTGTGTGGAGCAGTCTTAAAGATAGGACCTTGGAGGACTTCTTGCGGGATATGCCAACTCCTGAAAACTTTCAGGGAAGTTCTCTTGCCTCTTTGGCCAGGGGTAACTTCCTGGAACTATCTGAATTGAACACTGCCTGTAAAACACTAGGCAAGAATAGGCAAAACGATCAGTCTAAGACGTGGTTTGAGAAGTTGGCTTATAAAGACGAGATGCCTTCTGGAGCTATATCAATCCTCTATAACTCGTTGCTAACCCCAACTAATACAAAGCTACCCTAATATTTATTAATCTGGGCAGATGAACTGAATATTACTCTATCTGAAATAAGGGTACATATAATTCATACTAACTCCCATGGGTTCTCTAGGTGTGTGAGGGTGCAGGAGCATTCCTATAAGGTGATGACGCAGTGGTACAAGACTCCAAAGCTGCAGTTTTTGAGAGGATTGCAGGCAGACAGCACTTGCTGGAGATGCGGGGAGGCAGAAGGCTCTTTGAGTCACATATTCTGGTATTGTAACAGAATAAAACCTTACTGGTCTGCAGTTCTGGACTCTGTGAATAGAGTTGTGGCCAAACCGATTGATTTAACCCCAGAAGCGGCTCTCCTTTGGCTTGACTCAGGATCTTGGAGCCCATCTAAGAGAGATCTGGCTACACACCTGATCCAAGCTGCAAGATTATTGATCCCACTGAAATGGTTAAGTAAGGATCCCCCTACACTAGATCAATGGAAAGATAAAGTGGACCAATTGTGTCGTTTGGAGGAGCTGGTGAGCTGGGAGGAGAGAGCTCATGACAAATTTTTGAAATTGTGGGAAACTTGGAGGGCCTATAGACGTACTGAGGTTGCATAAGTGGCTAGAAGGGAATTACTGAAGAGGTTTGTTATACACACTGCTGTTGGGAAGTGCCACCTGAGAGGTTACTCCCTACCCTCCCCCCCCCCTTTTTCTCCCCATTCTGTATTCATTTTATTTATGTTTATGTACCGCGCAATGTCTGACCCGTTTGCACACTTTCTTGGGTCTCTACGACATAGATAATGTTATTTTCTATGCCTGATATTTGCCTTACTACAAATGTAATATATGTATTTTGTGTAGCCCTGATTGTAGGGCACAAGTATGTTTCCGTGACTGTTGTGCATTTTCAATGCTTGGATGTTGCTTTACATTTCTTTCAATAAAAAGAAAATTGTCAAAGAATATAACTACTATTATACTGCCTCCTATGTACAAGAATATAACGACTATAATACTGCTCCTATGTACAAGAATATAACTACTATAATACTGCTCCTATGTACAAGAATATAACTAGTATGAACAAAAATATAACTACTATAATACTGCCTCCTATGTACAAGAATATAACTACTATAATACTACCTCCTATGTACAAGAATATAACTACTATAATACTGCCCCTATGTACAAGAATATAACTACTATAATACTGCTCCTATGTACAAGAATATAACTACTATAATACTGCTCCTATGTACAAGAATATAACTACTATAATACTGCTCCTATGTACAAGAATATAACTACTATAATATTGCTCCTATGTACAAGAATATAACTACTATAATACTGCTCCTATGTACAAGAATATAACTAGTATGAACAAAAATATAACTACTATAATACTGCTCCTATGTACAAGAATATAACTACTATAATACTGCCTCCTATGTACAAGAATATAACTACTATAATACTGTCTCCTATGTACAAGAATATAACTACTATAATACTGTCTCCTATGTACAAGAATATAACTACTATAATACTGCCTCCTATGTACAAGAATATAACTACTATAATACAGCCTCCTATGTACAAGAATATAACTACTATAATACTGCCTCCTATGTACAAGAATATAACTACTATAATACTGCCTCCTATGTACAAGAATATAACTACTATAATACTGCCTCCTATGTACAAGAATATAACTACTATAATACTGCTCCTATGTACAAGAATATAACTACTATAATACTGCTCCTATGTACAAGAATATAACTACTATAATACTGCTCCTATGTACAAGAATATAACTGCTATAATACTGTTCCTATGTACAAGAATATAACTGCTATAATACTATTCCTATGTACAAGAATATAACTACTATAATACTGCTTCTATGTACACGAATATAACTACTATAATACTTCTCCTATGTACAAGAATATAATTACTATAATACTGCTTCTATGTACAAGAATATAACTACCATAATACTGCTCTTATGTACAAGAATATAACTACTATAATACTGCCTCCTATGTACAAGAATATAACTACTATAATACTCCTTAAGAATAACTACTATAATACTGCTCCTATGTACAAGAATATAACTACTATAATACTGCCTCCTATGTACAAGAATATAACTACTATAATACAGCTCCAATGTACAAGAATATAACTACTATAATACTGCCTACTATGTACAAGAATATAACTACTATAATACTGCCACGTACAATAATCTGACTAGTACAATAATGCCTTTAATCCCACTCCATGTAAAGATCCACGCTGTATAAGATGCTGCCATATTCCACTATTTTCAGGGCACTGTCCAGTGAAATAAAATACGCACATAAATGTCACTGATGAGTATTCGCCATCTCCTGAGGGAATGATAAATCCCATTTCATTACAGATCTAGTGTTGCAAGAACTATACGGACTGAGGAAAATTTTAATTTCGTTTTATTAATTCACAGTCAAGAGGAGAGGAAAAAATAAAACAACCATTACAAGACGACTTACAAGTCATTAGCAAACAAATGAAAAATTTGATAAGCATACTTGTATAGTAATCCAAATCTAGCATTGCTTTCATGGGAGATCAACATGCTCTAATAACTTTTGCATCAATAAGATGGCTATACAGTGCTAGAATAACACAATCAAGAATGCCCAAATAACACAGCCATAACATCTTTAATTAATACCGCCATACAGTGTTCAAATAATATCTCTATGGTGAAATATATTATTGCCAATAAAATAGTTTCATACTTTGCCCAAATACTTCTGCCATACAGTGTACAAATAGCAGCGGCATAAAAAGTTTACATAATATTATAGTTAGTGGAGTTTTCTTATGTGACTGAGGGCAATTAAGGTCTCCTGAAGGACCAGTGTCACGAACCAGCTGGTGTGACCTTGCCATGCATCCTACCTCCTCTAAGGGCGTTGCCTACGTGAACCCCTCATTCTTCACAGTACCCCTGGTGGTGGGGATAGACTTTCCTGAGAGAAACACCAGGTCGCTACCTCTTGAGGAGGATTGGCACACAAGGCAGCTGGTCCAGACTGACCAGGAGGTACCTGAGCAAGGTACCAGAGGTAGTAGCAGGCCGAGTTGTAACCGGGAGCAACAGCGCAGGACCGAAGGATGAGGCAGAGGCAACATCAATCAAGCAATAGGTCAGGGCAGGTGGCATAGGTACAGGTCAGGCAGTTCGTGTCGGCAACAGGAGAGTCAAGGCAAGCAGGCAGGGATCAAACATGTAGTGGAGTCCAGGAACACAAGCACGGGTCAGGTACACAGAAGCACAAGCAGATAAATCAGCAACCTTTGCAGGACACAAGGACCTTGACCCTGAGGCATTTGGGAAGGGGCTGGACCACTTATATATGTGCAGGAGGGCTAGGATTGGTTAGTGAGGTCACATGATCTAATCCATAAAGCACAGGAAGTGACACGCACTGGCCCTTAAGGAAGAGCTGCAGGGAAGAAACAGCAGGCATGCTTTGGCCAGGGCTGAAGGGAAACTGTGGAGTGGATCCCAGAACAAACAGTACCTGCAAGGACAGAGCCCAGGACGGCAGCGGTGAATGGGGAAGCACAGGCAGCAGAACACTGCTGAACACGGCGCCCGGGACCACAGCGGTAAGCAGGGAAACAGCGGCGCACAGCCACCGCTGTTACAACCAGGCTCTAGATGCAATGAAGACCTCTGCACCACTTTACCGACCAAAGTTTTTCATAACACAAAAGGAATCAAAAACTTTTACATGACAATAATGAAAAAGTCATAATAAGCGTAGAATATAATGTAAAATACAATGAAAAAAAAAAACAAGGTAATTTCTGACAATGTGAAGATGATTATCTTCAGAGACATCTGTTTGTCTCCTACTACGAAAACAAATTTTCCTGGAAATGAAGATGTCATGAATTCTGTCATTGCCGTCGTTATCCTCGCGTTCTCAATTATTCAGATTAAACTGCCAGTTTCCTATTAAATATTCCTAAATGCTCTCCGCAATGTAGGAAACCAGTCACCTCCGTAGGCTTTACCTCTTCCTGCCTGACAAATCTCATTCTTCCATCTGCTACATAAAAACAATCCCGTTGCCAAAAGGTGATGGAATATTCTCAGTCGAATGTGATTACCGCGTAGAGTGTGACAGACCACCAACGGACTGATTCAACAGGGTATCTACGGAGGCTACGGAATAGAGTTTATGTGGACACTTATTGAAGCGGCTTTGCAGATTGAAACATGTACAGTATCACCTACTATATCCACTAGGTATATCCATCATGGGGTTCCGACCACTTGGACCACCATCAATCATCAGGAGAGGAACCATGGCAGAAAAGCTCATCCATTTTCGCCAGTACCATAGCACATGATTGACCGCAGCTCCCTCCAAACTCCTTCTAGCCATGGTCTTGCACTAGGGGACCACTGGATTGGAGTCTACCATTCTGACAATCGGTTGAGGAGAGCCCATAATTGATCTAGCACTTGCCATCTATCCAGTGGATGGATGATAAATATTACTCTGAAACCCTTTAAAGGGATTGTCTAGCTTCAGGGGCCTTTTCAGCCTGACCCCCCTACCTCACTCGGCCTGTGGAGGGAAGCAAACTTAACCTGCTCCCCACCACTGGTTTACAGAGCCATCGATCCCCCAATGCCACTGCTGCGCTTTGTAGACTTCAGGTTTGATGGGGGTCACGTGTGCCTGTGGTCTTGTGGTCAATGGCTTCTGTATCGGTGATGTGCCCCCATGCGTCATGTCAATAGGTCACGTGACGCATAGGGGACCCATCCCCAGCACAGAGAGGTGGAGAGTGGGTCAGGTTAAAAGGCCTCTGATGCAGGACAACCCATTCAATGTTCTAGGTGAATGTCTTGAGGACTCTACCATATCATCGTGAAAAAAACTTACAAATTATGGCACAAAAACGCCATAATTTGAAACTTTTGTTGCTGTAAAAGCTTTCATAAATCTGCCCCCAGGAATTAATGTAGTCTACAGGACAGCCCCTTTAACACTTTCCCTATCTGAAGTCAGGTCTTTATAGATGGCACCAGCTCTGGAGCAGACAGGGCACTGTAGCTGCTGGATTCCTGCTGTTTCAAACAGCAGACACTAGAGGCTAATGTCTGTGATCGGCAATAAGGCCTGTCACAGACATTTAACCCCTACGATGCTATGGTCAATTGTGACCATGGCATCTGAGGCGGCATTCCCCAGCAGCACTATGCTCCAGGCACCCAAACGGCTCTCCCACGAAGCGATCGGTGCAGCCATTCATTCCTTGTGATAGCCTCGGTCCCTCTGAAGGATCCGAGGCTATCACAGCAGTAATTCCTATGGAGGCCTGCAGGTGGCATGGCTCAACAGGAACATAGCGCAACTCCTTCAGGCTGCAATGTTAATTCGTTGCAGTCTATGGGACAAGTGATCTAACAATCGCTTGTTTATGTAGAAAAAAAATATATAAAAAAATAAAATAAAAAATAAATCTTATCACTCCTTTTTCCCTATAATAAAAATACATAAACAATTAAAACAAAGATCATTTGCACTGCCGCATCCAAAAATGCCTGTAATATTAAAATATATATTCCTTACAGTGAATGGCATAACAGAGAAAAAAACATCAAAATGGCCAACTCAAAAAGTCAAACAAATGCCACGGTATGACTGAAAACTACAGATCACCAAAAAATGAGCCCCTACACATTTCCGTAGGCGTAAATACAAAAAAGTTTTGCGACTCAGAATATGGAGATGAAAAGAAAAAAACATTTTATGTATTTTATTATTTATGTATTAAGAAATACAAATGTGGTATCGCTGTAATTGTACTGACCAGGAGAATGAAAGGAATAGGTCAGTTTTAACGCATAGGGAACACCATAAAAACAAAATCCATAAAACTATTGCATTTTATTTTCAATTTCACCCCATTTGGATTTTTTCCCATTGTATGCAATATTAAATGTTGCCATTAGAAAGTTCAACTTGTCCTACAGGAAAAAAAAAAAAAAAAGAAGACCTCCATGACTATGTGAATGGAAAAATTAAAACATTATACATAGCTCCCGTAAGGCAAGGAGTAAAAAAATAAAAGCGCAAAAACGGAAAATGCCAAGGTCAATAAACCAGTACATGGCTCCAATTTTGGTTGCTTGCTTTGCACAAGGTCACGTTTTTCACAGCATTTCTCAGGCTGCAGTGAGATACGTTTCTTGGTATTCAGCAGACTGTTCAGGTAAGTCATATGAAGGGTCACCATAATCTTACAGTCCGCTCCATAATCAGCGCAATGCTTTACATTGATGTCACGCTTTATTAACCCCATAAAGCACCAGCCGTGGTCTTCTAATGACTCCGTGTAGTGATAGATTGAGGCAGACAGCAAATTTGATGTGAACAGTTTAATCTGAATAATAGAGAAAAGCCGGAGTCATGTGAAGGGACTTTTCTGCCTCTTGCGTCTCCTCCGGTCAGACCCTGGCGTGTCATGTGCCTCGTACTCCAGAGCCTGTCAAGTTTAAAAGGTTTCCCAACCTGAGGGCATCTGTGCAGTCACAGGACTAATCACATTACTCCGCTTCTGCCTGACATTAAACTCTTTTCTAATGTGCATTGTGATAATACAGCGTGACCGATCCATGGCACCTAAGTGCCAAACCCCTGCCTGGTCCTAGAAATACCGCAATTCTTAAGCTACATGGTGGGATCAAATATCATAGGAACATGGTAATCACTATACATGTGGCAGGATGAAGAGGAGAAACTAAACTTACAGCAAGGCCTCAGATCACAAAGTGTTAATGTTAACATTGGTGCTGTATGACACGGTTATGTGTTTTGGCAGGCACTACATGGCAGTATTGCAGTATGTTAATGTTACTTGGCAATGTATGGTGTTTTTCAGACACTATGTGGCAGGTGTATAGGGGACAGTTTTATGGTAGCATTACTGTCCATTTTACTAATTACCCACAAAATGGCAAGAAAACCAGTCTATGTTATTCCCTTTCCATGAAACTCAGTGATTTTCTCACATTGTCAATAAAATGATGTCACAGTACAGGGATAATTAACACAGTGATGTCACAGTACAGAGATAATAAACACAGTGATGTCACAGTACAGGGATAATAAACACAATGATGTCACAGTACAGGGATAATTAACACAGTGATGTCACAGTACAGAGATAATAAACACAGTGATATCACAGTACAGGGATAATTAACACAGTGATGTCACAGTACAGAGATAATAAACACAGTGATGTCACAGTACAGAGATAATAAACACAGTGATGTCAAAGTACAGGGATATTAAACACAGTGATGTCACAGTACAGGTATAATAAACACAGTGATGTCACAGTACAGAGATAATACGCACAGTGATGTCACAGTACAAGAATAATACACACAGTGATGTCACAGTACAAGGATAATACACACAGTGATGTCACAGTACAAGGATAATACAGTGATGTCACAGTACAAGGATAATACACACAGTGATGTCACAGTACAGGGATAATACACACAGTGATGTCACAATACAGAGATAATACACACAGTGATGTCACAGTACAGAGATAATAAACACAGTGATGTCACAGTACAGGGATAATAAACACAGTGATGTCACAGTACAGGGATAATACACACAGTGATGTCACAATACAGAGATAATACACACAGTGATGTCACAGTACAGAGATAATAAACACAGTGATGTCACAGTACAGAGATAATAAACACAGTGATGTCACAGTACAGGGATAATACACACAGTGATGTCACAGTACAGAGATAATAAACACAGTGATGTCACAGTACAGGGATAATAAACACAGTGATGTCACAGTACAGAGATAATAAACACAGTGATGTCACAGTAGAGGGATAATAAACACAGTGATGTCACAGTACAGGGATAATACACACAGTGATGTCACAGTACAAGGATAATACACACAGTGATGTCACAGTACAGAGATAATCAACACAGTGATGTCACAGTACAGGGATAATAAACACAGTGATGTCACAGCAGGGGCGTACATAGAAATCATTGGGCCCCATAGCAAGAATCTGAATGGGGCCCCTAACCCCACCCACTACCAAGGCCCATCCCACATGCTACCCTGGCTCCTCCCATGCCATGCCCCCATTTGCCAATAAAGAAATGTATACATGAGCTACTGATTTATTTATTTTTTTAAATTAAGGAGACGTTAATAGAGATGAGCGAACGTGCTCGAAACAAGCACTGTACCGCTCGGCTCCCCTGCGCTCGCATGGGCGCAGGCAGCCGCTTCCGGATGGAAGCGGCTGCCTGCGCCCATGCGAGCGCAGGGGAGCCGAGCGGTACAGTGCCCGTTTCGAGCACGTTCGCTCATCTCTAGACGTTAACTGAATGGGGGCAGCCACAAGGATGGATTATACTGTATACTATACAGCATGGTGTACGGATTATACTGTATACTATACAGCATGGTGTACGGATTATACTGTATACTATACAGCATGGTGTACGGACTATACTGTATACTATACAGCATGGTGTACGGACTATACTGTATACTATACAGCATGGTGTACGGACTATACAGTATATTATACAGCATGGTGTACAGACTATACTGTATATTATACAGCATGGGGTACGGACTATACAGTATATTATACAGCATGGGGTACGAATTATACTGTATACTATACAGCATGGTGTACGGATTATACTGTATACTATACAGCATGGTGTACGGATTATACTGTGTACTATACAGCATGGTGTATGGATTATACTGTATACTATACAGCATGGTGTACGGATTATACTGTATATTAAACAGCATGGAGTACGGATTATACTGTATACTATACAACATGGTGTACGGATTATACTGTATATTATACAGCATGGTGTATGGATTATACTGTACATTGTATAGCATGGTACAGGGATTATAATATATACTGAACAACAAATGCATGGCGGTTACACCATGCCGGACAATATAATCCTTGCGCCACGCTGTACAATATACAGTATGTACAGTGTATGCATATACACACACATATATACATATACCCACACACATACATACACACACATACATACATGAAACACATAAATACTTACTGTTACTTGTCCCGTGTCCTGACGGCACACTGGATGGGGCTGGGCCTTGGTCTTCTTCTTTCCCCTCTTGCAGCGCTGCACAGGTCCTTCCCTGTCCAGGACCAGCAGCGCAGCATGAGGGAGGAGGCGGGGCCAGCTGGGAGCGCACAGGAGCGCTCTCAGTGCGTTAGGGGGGCCTAAAAGTTGCAGCGGTGAGCGGGCCAGGAGAGGCCCGGAGCGCTGGGACGGGACGCATCTTAATGATGCAGAGCAGGGGGCGGAGCCTCCCGTGCGCTCCGGGCCCCCCTGTGCCGCGGGCCCCATAGCAGTGGTGTGGTCTGCCTATATGGGCGGTACACCACTGTGTCACAGTACAAGGATAATGAACACAGTGATGTCACGGTACAGGGATAATAAACACAGTGATGTCACGGTACAGGGATAATAAACACAGTGATGTCACGGTACAGGGATAAAAAACACAGTGATGTCACAGTACAGGGATAATAAACACAGTGATGTCACCATACAGGGGTAAAAAACACAGTGATGTCACAGTACAGGGATAATAAACACAGTGATGTCACAGTACAGGGATAATAAACACAGTGATGTCACAGTACAGGGATAATAAACACAGTGATGTCACAGTACAGGGATAATAAACACAGTGATATCACAGTACAGGGATAAAAAACACAGTGATGTCACAGTACAGGGATAATAAACACAGTGATGTCACAGTACAGGGATAATAAACACAGTGATGTCACAGTACAGGGATAATAAACACAGTGATGTCACAGTACAGGGATAATAAACACAGTGATATCACAGTACAGGGATAATAAACACAGTGATGTCACAGTACTGGGATAATAAACACAGTGATGTCACCGTACAGGAATAAACACAGTGATGTCACAGTACAGGGATAATAAACACAGTGATGTCACAGTACAGAGATAATAAACACAGTGATGTCACAGTACAGAGATAATAAACACAGTGATGTCACAGTACAGAGATAATAAACACAGTGATGTCACTGTACAGGGATAATAAACACAGCGATGTCACAGTACAGGGATAATAAACACAGCGATGTCACTGTACAGGGATAATAAACACAGTGATGTCACAGTACAGGGATAATAAACACAGTGATGTCACAGTACAGGGATAATACACACAGTAAAGACCAGAAAAATAAACATCTATGAATGGAGCCCCTGATGTGAATATAGGGGGTCGTTTACTATCAGAAATATGCCTATATTAGGCATATATCTGGTGCAGACTGCAGCACAAATGTTATTTGCGGCGCAATTTGCGACTTTTCACCACTCACGCCAGGTTTAAAACAAATTTTAGGCATAGAAAATGGTCTAAATGTAGCACAGCAAGGAAGCTCTTACATTTAGGCTGGCGCTGGATATGGCACCTTTTAATAACTTTCTCGGATCCTCCGCCAGTACAGGGGCTTATTAAGACCGGTGTGTAAAACGCCAGTCCTAATGAATGACCCCCATAGTGTTTTTGGATCTCTTTAGTCATCTTAGTGAATTCTTATTGCGGTGTTCGTTTAGGAGGTCAAAAGTTAGCGGTCACCGCTGGGCCCCGGTGCCATATAAAATTTTGCATTGGGACCCAAGAGCTACCAGCTATGCCACAAGGGAACACATTGTGATTCAGAGCTGCATCAGGATTGCTGCTCCGGCTACAACCTTTTCATGGCCATACTTCAGCAGATGTGAATGCCTCGCTGCTGCTTTCTTCTACTGCATTGCCTTCATGTTCATCAGAGGCGGACAAGCGATTGTTATTTATAACACTTGATTTACCTTGAAAATTTCACCTCGTAGCAAAGGACAGCTCAGACCCTCTGGAAATCTGTGAAAGCAAAAATGTCACACAATCAGACGCACGGCGGCAGCGGCAAATCAATCTATTATCTGCTCGTGCAGAAGAGGGGAAAGAGTTTTTTCTCATTATCGTATAGTGCTTGGTGTGAACACTACATCTCCGCTACAGACACTGAACCAGCAGGGAGATTAGAGATCCTATAGTAAGAGATAAAGGAGTTTCCTGGAATTTTACATTAATGGCCTGCTGCACCGACCCTCCCTGGTGTGCCACTGCCCCTTCACTGCTGTACCCGGCATTGCAAAGCCCATACCAGTAAATGGAGGCGAGAACCCGTCATACATTATTCATGACACACCCTTCTATTTCCCATAGAGAAAGTAACAGGAGTGAGAAACCAGACTGCACGCTGCCTCCTCCTCCTCCCTCTCGTCTACCCTGTCACAGCACATACAAAGTAATAGGAGTGAGAAACCAGACTGCACGCCTCCTCCTCCTCCCTCTCCCCTACCCCGTCACAGCACATACAAAGTAATAGGAGTGAGAAACCAGACTGCACGCCTCCTCCCTCTCCCCTACCCTGTCACAGCACATACCAAGTAATAGGACTGAGAAACTAAACTGCACGCCGCCGCCTCCTCCTCCTCCATCTCCCCTACCCTGTCACAGCACATACAAAGTAATAGGAGTGAGAAACCAGACTGCACGCCTCCTCCCTCTGCCCTACCCTGTCACAGCACATACCAAGTAATAGGAGTGAGAAACCAGACTGCACGCCGCCTCCTCCTCCCTCTCCCCTACCCTGTCACAGCACATACAAAGTAATAGCCGTGAGAAACTAAACTGCACGCCGCCTCCTCCTCCTCCCTGTCCCCTACCCTGTCACAGCACATACAAAGTAATAGGAGTGAGAAACCAGACTGCACGCCTCCTCCCTCTCCCCTACCCTGTCACAGCACATACCAAGTAATAGGACTGAGAAACTAAACTGCACGCCGCCGCCTCCTCCTCCTCCATCTCCCCTACCCTGTCACAGCACATACAAAGTAATAGGAGTGAGAAACCAGACTGCACGCCTCCTCCCTCTGCCCTACCCTGTCACAGCACATACCAAGTAATAGGAGTGAGAAACCAGACTGCACGCCGCCGCCTCCTCCTCCCTCCCCCTACCCTGTCACAGCACATACAAAGTAATAGGCGTGAGAAACTAAACTGCACGCCGCCGCCTCCTCCTCCATCTCCCCTACCATGTCACAGCACATACAAAGTAATAGGAGTGAGAAACCAGACTGCACGCCACCGCCGCCTCCTCCTCCTCCCTCTCCCCTACCCTGTCACAGCACATACAAAGTAATAGGAGTGAGAAACTAAACTGCACGCCGCCGCCTCCTCCCTCTCCCCTACCCCATCACAGCACATACATCCTATCCACGGAGTCCTATTAGGGTTTACCACAGCCCTGCTCCATTCACAGAATACAGATGCTGTTAAATGACATCTGAATTTTGTTGAGAAGAAATTACTCGCCCAAGTCTCGCCAAAGCTAAATAGTAGAATTACTAAGGTAACAGCTACAAACTAACGAATTGCTAATAATTAGAACTAATTAAAAGGTGAATTCCACTTTTAGCAAGTACATATTTTTCTAGCAAGTTAAAAAGTTCTACCACTTTCTAATATGCTTTCTGGGTTTTCAAGATCTCTGCTTGCTGTCAATCAATAGGAACCTTCATCGTTTACCTCCAGTCGATAGCAACCAGTCCAGGTCAAGTGACGGGCGCACAGGTGTCCATCACAACAATGAAGGTTCCTATTGAAGCAAAGCAATCAATACAAAAAGTGGATTACATTATACAAAGAATAAGATCGGTTTGTTGAAGCTAGAATACTCCTTTAAAGAGGACCTCTCACCTCTCCTGACATGTCTGTTTTATTAACTACTTGCATCCCCCATGTAACATAGTTTATAAGGCTGGAAAAAAAAGACATCTGCCCATCTAGTTCAGCCTATTATCATGTCATAATTCTGGAGCATCTGTTCTTACGATTCTATGTTGTGCCCATTCCTTACCAGTCTGTAAATAAAGATCCAACTGGGTGTTACCAGTAGCGGGTGTGTTTCACTCAGACTGTGCAGGGACAACTCCCGCCCCAACTGGTAACACCCATCTGTACCCTTACTGCGGACCGCTAGAAATTCATTCATAGCTTCTTGAAGGAACAATAAAGGAACAGCACAACATAGAGCCATAGAGCCTGCTTTCGGCAGCTGAGACTTTTTCTACGTAAACCCTACACACATGTACAGGTCACGATGCCCCGATGAACAGTGCAAGTAAAGGAAAATGTGTATGTGCATTTTAATGGCGATTGGTTTCTATTTGCACTGTGGGGGTCATTTATTAAGCTGAAATATGCCTATATTCGGCGTATTTCAGGCGCAGATTGCGGCGCAACAGCTGCGGTAGTTGCTCTGCAATCTGAGGCTTCTCCCCCCGCTCACGCCAGATCTAAAAAAGTGGGCATGGCGGGGAAGGGGATGGCCAGCAGGCCCGTCTCATTTACCATTTTCTATGCCTTTTTCAGGCGTACAAAAAGAAATGAGCTGTGTAAAGAAAATCTAGATTTTTTTTTCAAAGGTTTTTATTTTTTAAAAAGTAATTAAACAAAATAAAAAATTATACTAGCTTGGGATTGCCACAATTATATTGAGCCACAGCATAAGGACGTCATGGCATTTTTAAGTGCACAGTGAATGCCGTCATATCAAAACTCCAAAAACCTTAGCAGAATTGTAGTTTTTTTCAATTTTACCTTACAAAAAAAAATTTTTTCCCTGTTTTTCGATACAAGACATGGTAAATTAAATGACGGCAATTAAAAAAATGCATCTTGTCCCACAAAAAATAAGCCCTCATTTGGCTATGTGAATAGAAAAATAAAAACTTTTTTTATAGCTATTGGAAAAATTAAAAATATAAAAATTAAAATAAATATGGTCTTAAAGGAGTTTAAAAGTAATACCCTGGGTTGACTAGTGAGCAGGCCGGGCATGGCTGTGAATGGTAATTTGTATTAGATGTTACTTGGAGATGCCACATATTGGAAATATGAATGATCTAAATTTCAATAAGACACTTTATTTATTTATTTATTTTATTTTTTTACTAAATATTTCTCCGCCCCTCCCCCGCCTTGTCCTTTCTGTGTAAACATGCCATCCCAACGTCAATGCCGCAGCTGCTGTAATTAATCCGTAATTCACAGCTGTTCATTTCTGTATTTCTAGGATACTGGTTCCAGTTCCCGCGGAGTGGTGGCAGCTGCCTGCCAGTTCACCGTGCCACGCAGAAAACGGGATTACTACGTGGATATTAGAAAATGTATGATTAATGAAACCTGTCAGGTGCCAGTCTACCAGTCAGTCCTCCTCCTGAAGTCGAGGAGGCTTCGTAAATACACGTCTTCAGCAGGAAAAGGGTACGAGGGAAAATCCGTGGCAGCGGAGATCTTCACGAATCTAATCCACACCCAGCAGACATTGACCTGCGGTGCAGATTCTAAATCGTGTCAAGCAGAGGTGCACTTAGCCTTTCTGCTACCTGAGGTGAAAACTGAAACAGCGCCCACCTCCCCAATGCCAATTTCTTAACCTAACCCCTTTTCCACAATGAAAGCGCTCATTGCCCATGGCCCTTCCGCTGCCCCCCTCTTGCCCCGACCTGGTGCTCGCCCCACCTGGCCTCATTGGTGGTGCACCCCTGTGGTGTCAAGTTATCTGCTGCAGATTTCACCCTTGCAATGCAAAGAATTAAACCCGCAAACCCACAGCACGGTCATGATCATTTCCACAATATAATCCGCACCATTTGATGCAAAGTTCGCAGTTGCAGAATATCGGCAGATCCGCCTGCGGTCGTGATCTACAGACAGCAAGGTCCCAAACTATGGCCTTCCCACAGAGCCCAAGACACCCCCATAGCTGGGAGCGAGGATTAGCATGTCACTCTGTATTATTATTATTTATTTGAAAGCGCTATTAATTCCAGGGCGCTGTACATATGAAAATGGGGTTACACATACATAATCTAAAAATACAAGAAACTATTAACAGATGGTACAGTGGGGAAGAGGACCCTGCTCGCAAGAGCTTACAATCTACAAGGGGAGGAAGAAGAACACAGTAGGTGTGCTCATTTAGCTGCGTGGTGGCAGCATGGTTAGGGCAGGTGCTAAGTTCTCTGGTTCCTTTGAAGGTTTGGATGGTCTGATGTGATGAGGTAGCGAGTTGTAGAGTATGGGAGATGCACGTGACAGATCTCATAGTCGACTGTGTGAAGAACAGATACGAGGAGAAGGCCTTGTTCACACATCTGTGATGAGACGGTCAGTGATTCATCGGTGAAGATTTCTATGAAGAATACAGATGTAGCGGAGCTAACATTGACTCAGATAACTA
>ONZH01007280.1:0-12500 GCA_900303285.1 Rhinella marina | reverse complement strand
GAAAGTAAACATTTCAGTCCTTTGTTGCAATACTCACTGCTGAAAGATCTAAGCCGCCTGGAAGCAAAAATCAGTTTTCCTTCTCTAGAGCTTTTTTTTTTTTTTTTTTTTTTTTTTTTTTAAGGGGTTTATGGTCTCTCCCTAAAATTTTAGGGATCCGTTTTAGGGATCCGTTTCCAGGAAATAGAAAGAAATACCCTACCAACATATATTCCGCCTTCCGTTTTTACGCAAAAAAAACCGGAACGGATGCAGATGTACAACTGGTAAAAACGGAAGGTTTTTGCGGAAACATGGATCCGCAAAAAACGGACCGAAAATCTGGAAAAGAAAAATACGGACACGTCCGTATGTGTTTTCCGTTCCATATATTGCAGATCCACAAAAAAACGGATGACGTTCTGTATGTCATTCGTGTTTCCGTTTTTGTTTTTTTTTTGCGAATCCATTGTAACAATGCCTATCCTTGTCAGCAAAACAGACAAGAATATGACACGTTCTATCTTTATTGCGGAACGGAAATACGGACATGCGAAAAACGGAATGCATACGGAGTACCTTCTGTTTTTTTTGCGGACCCATTGAAATGAATGGTTCCGCATACAGTCTGCAAAAAAAAAAAATGGAACGGACATGGAAACAAAATACGGACGTGTGAATTAAGCCTTAGCGTTGAACAACCTTTGTTTTTCTAAGTCCGGCGTACAAGGTTCGGGTTATCTAAGAATTCCATTATGGATTCCGCTACCTCAGAACATAACTTATGGTCCGTGGTAACGGAATCCATAGCGGAATTGTGAGATAACCCGAACCTTGTACGCCGGACTTGGAAAATCAAAGTTCGCTCAACCCTAATCACAGTGGCCCCTAAGGCATCATGCACACGACCGTATCCGTTTTGCTGTCTGCAAATCACGGATCCATAAAATGACGCCATTTCTTTTTTTAACACATGCAGCAATGTCTCATTCTTGTCAGCAAAACGGACATGTACAGGATATGTTCTATCCTTGTCATGCTGCAATTGCAACCTCAGAATCACAAAAAATCCTGCAGGGATTTTGGGTTTATGGTCGCGGCAAACAGTTGAATCACACTCATTTTTATGGATGCTCTGCTACAGTGTGATTCTTGGCCCAACCAAGATCGGCATATAGCTGAACCCTACACAAAGGGGGGGAAAGGCAGGTTCTCTGTGAATGAAGAGTGGTTACAAAGAGCATCTCCTGCTCTGGAGGACCTGTCCTGTCCTATATAGCATAGCCACTGAGTTATTCAATAAAATGTACTTGTATAGCGCCACCTGCTGTTTGTTCTTTTTCTTATTTCTTTGTCCAGCTCCCTGAGAAGGCCGCACATGCTCAGTTCAGGGGTGTAGCTAGAACCGACTGGGCCCCACAGCAAATTCATTAGCAGTCGCACTATAAGACACACTACAAATTTTCCACCACTTCTGGTGGAAAAAAAGTGCATCTTATGGGGTGAAAACACAATAAATATGATCACCAACATATTTCCTAAAAAAAAAAAAAAAGTTCATATTATTAGAGAGAATGTGTGTGTGTGTGTGTATATATATATACTCATATAGACATACATGCACTCATATATATAGACAGACACATATAGACATACATGCATACATATATATAGACACATACACACACACAGATTGGTCACTTTCTTCTTGGAGGCTGCAGAAGAGGAGCAGTCAGGAAGCACGGAGGAGGAGGAGGTGGGGGGCTCCGCTGATAGCATGCAGAGAGGTGTTTTTCTTCCTGACCTCTGCATGCTTCCCTCTGAGTGCAGACCACTGGGCAGCATCAATCAGCGTCAGCAGGCACATGTGTAGAGCTGACTCCTCATTGGCTCAGCATGCCTGATGGTATGTAATGCTGCTGCCCTGCGGTCCTCAGCCTGCACGTCCATACAAATAAACAGCTTTCTTTATCGGGCTGGGGGGGGGGATATTATCTGATCTGGCCATTTATTTTTGCCGGTACAAATAAAATACCAGCACCGGCAGGAAGAACAAAATACTGGCTTCCTGAGCACAGAAGGGCAACCCTACCGGGCCCCTTCTGTGCTGGGGCCCCGAAGCAGCCGCTTCCCTTGCTTCCCTTGTAGCTACGCCACTGGCTCAGTTTCATCCTCCAGCTGCCTCCTGAGCTCTGATAGGGAGAGCTGAGACACGCCTCCTAAACTGTGATGGGGAGAGCTGAGAAATGCCTCCTGAGCTGTGATAGAGAGAGCTGAGACACGCCTCCTAAACTGTGATAGGGAGAGCTGAGACACGCCCCCTGAGCTGTGATAGGGAGAGCTGAGACACACCTCCTGAGCTGTGATAGGGAGAGCTGAGACACGCCTCCTGAGCTGTGATAGGGAGAGCTGAGACACGCCTCCTAAACTGTGATAGGGAGAGCTGAGACACACCCCCTGAGCTGTGATAGGGAGAGCTGAGACACACCCCCTTAACTGAAGCAGAAATAGACACTCCCCTTGAGCTCTCAGCTTGATATAAATCTAGCAGAGCAATGAATGTGGAGATCTCTTGATTCATGTCAGGTACAGGGCTGGTTCTAGCTTTGCTACAAATAGGTTGTCATGTATTATATGATGTCTGATTTTCATTTTTTTACATTATTTGTGGGATAACCCCTTTAAGTTAGGCCGGGTTCACATCACAGTTATGCATTCAGTTATTGTTTTCCATTATAACAGAAAATAATGTAATCCTTAAAAGTGGGGAAAATTGGCTTCTACCTAGATTTGTTAGAAAGAGGATATCATGTACTATATGATGGCTTATTTTCATTCCATTTAAAGTAACAATTTGGTTACCATTCCAAATCACAAGGGAGCGGCACAAGGCAGAGGGAGCTCACAAATCCTCTTTAAATGGGTTTTCCCACTAACAACGGAACATCCAGAGTCACCACAAGAATGGGGGTCCCTCCTGAGTCTCCTGTGTGAGTGGACTGTGGGGGGGGGGTGACCACTGCTCCGATCACTTCCGTGGCACTGTGAGAGATGGCGTCAAGTTTTGTACTCAGTTGTCTAATAGAAGTGAATGGATGAGACAACGGGTCCCTCGTTCTTGTGATCACTGGGGGCCCCAGCAGTCAGACATTCATGCCCTATCCAGTGAATAGGGGTTAGTAGGAAAACCCCTTTAAGCCGAATGTAACAAGGTTCAAAAGTGAAATGTAACAAGTGTAATAAATTTATACATTTTAATAATCTGCATATAAATTGTGACTTGCAGAAATTCCTCTTAAGTGCTTTTCATCACCCAAACCTGGCAAGATTATTTCTATAAAGTGCAATGTAATTCACCGGGTAATTAACTTCACATTAAATCTTCATTTTCCTGTGTAACATTATTATACGCTGCCTGTGTTTTAAATGGAAGCAAGCCATTCATCATCGTGGATGCATTTTTTTCTTAGTTTTTTTTTTGTAAGTTTAGCTTTTTAAGTTTTACATTTTAAAATAATTTTTATTTTAAATATTTTTTTATTTTAGACTTATTTTTACACAGTAACATAGTTTGTAAGGCCGAAAAAAGCCCTCTGTCCATCCAGTTCGGCCTGTTTTCCTACAAGTTGATCCAAAGGAAGGCAAAAAAACCCTGTGAGGTAAAAGCCAATTTTCCTCACTTTAGGGGAAAAAATTCCTTCCCGACTCCAATCAGACATCAGAATAACTCCCTGGATCAACGATCCCTCTCTAGTAACTATAACCTGTAATATTATTACCCTCCAGAAATACATCCAGGCCCCTCTTGAACTCTTTTAGTGAACTTACCATCACCACCTCCTCAGGCAGAGAATTCCATAGTCTCACTGCTCTTACCGTAAAGAATCCTCTTATATGTTTATGTACAAACCTTCTTTCCTTCAGACGCAGAGGATGTCCCCTCGTCATGGTCACTGTCCTCGGGATAAATAGATGATGGGAGAGATCTCTGTACTGACCCCTGATATATTTATACATAGTTATTAGATCTCCCCTCAGTCGTCTTTTTTCTAAAGTGAATAACCCTAATTTTGATAATCTTTCTGGGTCCTGTAGTCCACCCATTCCAGTTAATACTTTAGTTGCCCTCCTCTGAACCCTCTCCAGCTCTGCTATGTCTGCCTTGTTCACAGGAGCCCAGAACTGTACACAGTACTCCATGTGTGGTCTGACTAGTGATGTGTAAAGTGGCAGGACTATGTTCTCATCACGGGCATCTATGCCTCTTTTGATGCAACCCATTATCTTATTGGCCTTGGCAGCAGCTGTCTGGCACTGGCTTCCACAGCTTAGTTTGCTGTTCACTAAAATTCCTAGGTCCTTTTCCATGTCAGAGTTACCCAGTGCTTTACCATTTAGTATGTACTGGTGACTTGCATTATTCCTTCCCATATGCATAACCTTACATTTGTCAGTGTTAAACCTCATCTGCCACTTTTCTGCCCAAGCCTCCAGTCTATCCAGGTCCCTCTGTAGCAGTGTACTGTCCTCCTCTGTGTTAATTACTTTACACAGTTTAGTGTCATCTGTAAAAATTGATATTTTACTGTGCAAGCCTTCTACAATATCATTAATAAATATATTGAAGAGAATAGGACCCAATACAGACCCCTGTGGTACCCAACTAGTGACAGTGACCCCATCTGAGTATCTACCATTAATAGCCACCCTCTATTTTCTATCACTGAGCCAGTTACTTACCCACATACAGACATTTTCTCCCAGGCCAAGCATTCTCATTTTGTATACTAACCTTTTATGTGGTACCGTGTCAAACGCTTTGGAGAAGTCCAAATATACGACATCCATTGAGTCGCCGCGGTCAAGTCTAGAACTTACCTCCTCATAGAAACTGATTAAATTGGTTTGACATGACCGATCCCTCATGAAGCCATGCTGATACAGAGTTATTTGCTTATTTTCATTCAGGTACTCCAAGATAGCATCTCTCAGAAAACCTTCAAACAGTTTACCCACAACAGAAGTTAAAACTTACCGGCCTATAGTTTTCCAGCTCTGTTTTTGGACCCTTTTTGAATATTGGCACCACATTTGCTATGCGCCAATCCTGTGGAACACTCCCCGTCAGTATACGAGTCCTTAAATATCAGAAATAAGGGTCTGTCGATGAACATTACTTAATTCTCTTAGGATACGGGGGTGTATGCCATCCGGTCCTGGCGATTTGTCTATTTTAATATTTTTAAGACGTTGCTGTACCTCTTCCTGGGTCAGAGAGGACACTTTTAAAGGGGAATTTACTTTTATACTCTGCATTTCATCTGACAGTTTATTTTCCTCAGTGAATACAGTGGAGAAAAGTTATTTAGTAGCTTTGCTTTCTCCTCATCGCTCTCTGCAACTCCCCCCTCATTACTCTGTAAGGGGCCGACACCTTCAGGTTTATACTTTTTAGTATTTATATAATTGAAGAACATTTTAGGGTTAGTTTTACTCTCTTTGGTGATTAATCTCTCGGTCTCTAGTTTGGCTGTTTTTATGTGTCTTTTACATATTCTATTTTTTTCCTTATAGTTTTTCAATGCTTCCTCGCTCTCCTCCTGTTTTAGTGATTTAAATGCTTTCTTTTTGTCATTTATTGCTTTCTTTACAGTTCTATTTATCCACATTGGTTTTTTCTTGTTTCTTATTATTTTATTCCCATAAGGTATGTACCTCTCACAATTAGATATTAGGATGCTTTTAAAAAATATCCCATTTTGTGGCTGTATTTTTATTTTTGAGGACTTTGTCCCAGTTAGTTAGACCTATGGCCTCTCTTAGTTGGCTAAATTTAGCTTTTTTGAAGTTTGGTATTTTTGTTCCTCCCTGAAAAAACACTCTTTTGAATGACAATTTGAAGGTTATTATGTTATGGTCACTTTTCCCAGGTGTCCCCCAACCTGCACATCTGTTGTTCTGTCAGGTCTATTGGTTAATACTAAGTCCAGTATGGCCGTCCCTCTAGTCGGGTCCTGAACCAGTTGGGAAAGGTAATTGTCTTTGGTTATTGCCAAGAACCTGTTTCCTTTATGAGATGTACATGTTTCAGTTTCCCAGTCTATATCTGGGTAGTTGAAGTCCCTCATAATAACGACCTCATTATGATTTGCCGCCTCGTCTATTTCATTTAGAAGTTGATTTTCTGTGGTCTCTGATATATTGGGTGGTTTATAATAAACTCCTATTAGTATTTTATTATTGTTTTTGGCTCCATTTATTTCTACCCACAGTGACTCCACATCTTCATGTCCCTCACTTATATCTTCCCGGAGTGTGGGCTTTAGACAGGACTTTACATAAAGGCAGACCCCTCCCCCTCTCCGGTTTTGACGATCCTTTCTAAAAAGATTGTAACCCTGTACGTTAACTTCCCAGTCATAGCTATCATCCAGCCATGTCTCAGTTACTCCCACTATGTCATAGTTCTCCTCACACATCACTAATTCCAGTTCACCAGTTTTATTAGTCAGGCTTCTGGCATTAGTGTACATACAATTAAGAGGTTGATGTATATTTCTTACCCTAACAACCTTTCCTTCTGATCTGTTCTGGTTCCTCCTTCCATTCCTCCCCCAGTTTCTATTACCTTGCCCCAGGTCTCTATCTGCACTATCTTCCCTATCTATAATGTAGTTACCCTCCCCCCAGTCCCTAGTTTAAACACTCCTTCAGCCTTCTAGCCATCTTCTCCCCCAAAACAGCTGCCCCTTCGCCATTGAGGTGCAGCCCATCCCTACGGTAGAGCCTGTAGCCGACAGAGAAGTCTGCCCAGTTCTCCAAGAACCCAAATCCCTCCTGCCTACACCAGTTCTTGAGCCACTTGTTTACCTCCCTAATCTCCTGCTGCCTTTCTTGTGTGGCTCGTGATACAGGCAGTATTTCGGAAAACACTACCTTGGAGGTCCTTGCCCTAAGCTTATGCCCTAAATCCCTAAAATCATTTTTAAGGACCCTCCCCCTACCTCTAACTTTGTCATTGGTACCGATATGGACCATGACTGCTGGATCTTCTCCAGCCCCTCCCAGTAATCTGTTTATAAGATTTATAATTATTTTTTATGCTTTTTTATTTTATTTTAATTCTTGGAGAGGAGTTGAAGTACTGACACCGAATTTTCAATTTAATGAAAAATACATTTTATTAAATTGAAAATCCTGAGTCAGTACTTACAACTCATCTCCAAGAATTAAAATAATAAAATTCTGTCTGCCTGCAGTCACCACTAGGGGGAGTTCAGGAGCTTACTGTATACCATTACACATTGAACTGGATAATAAAACAGGCGGCACCTCTTTAAGGAGAAATCTTTCTGAATTTTCTCCCTGTCATCTCATTGAAGAACACTAAGTCCTCTAAAATGGTAGAAAAGAGGGAAAACTGATTGCATAAATTTACATTTACAGAAATGGACATAAAATAAAGGTTTAAAGGTGTATTCTGGCTGTTACCCCCACCAATAACGACATAATACACATAGTTTGGAAAAAGTGGATAAACTATGAAAAATGGCAGTAAACCGTTCAGCTGCCCTTTTCTGGTTCTGTGTTCTGTTGAATTATATCTTAAAGGGGTATTCCCATCATAGACAATGGGTGCATATCGCTAGGATATGCTCTATTGTCTGATAGGTGTGGGTACCACCTCTGGGACCCACACCTATATTGAGAACGGAGCGGGGAGCACTGTGCCTGGAGGACCCCAGGTTTCCCAGGGTCCGGCCACCACCAGGTGCAGCTCCCCGCTGTTCCCATAGAAATGTATGGGAGCACACTGCGCATGTGCGGCCACCGCTCTCATTCATTTCTATGTAGCCGACGGAAATAGCCGAGCCAGCTCTCGGCTATTTTTGGCGGCCCCATAGAAATGAATGGAGGGCGGCTGCGCCCTTTTTCACTTTTGGGACCCACACCTATAAGACAATGGTGGCATATCCCAGGGAACTGCAACTGGCGCCATTCACGTGACAGTGGTGCCCTGGCCAAAAAATCCATGATGGGGGGTGGGTCTCTAAGACAACACTGTGGTTCCTCAGGATTGGAGGGAGTCCCAGAGGTGAAACCCTCATGTTCAAAAAAGTCCTAGCAATGGGTCATCACTTTAATAGGAGACTACCACTTTAAAGGGTTTCTCCGGGAATTAAGAAAATGAAAATACGTAAATATTACTTTATTATAAATATATTCCCAAATACCTTTCATTAGTTATAATGGCTCGTTTTGTCTGGGGAGCAATCATTGGGAGAAATAAAATGGCTGTTGTCCTATTAGTTTACACAGAACCTGTCCTAATCACACAGAAGGACAAGTTACTTCACAACACTGAAGTAAAGAGCTGCCTCATCCTCCACTCTACTTGTCAGGAATTATGATCCTGAAGATGATAAGATCTTTAGCTAAATCTCTGTAGGAATGGAGTTCATGAGGAGACATGAAGTACAGAAAAGCGGTTGGTATATGGATAATGAGCAGCACTTGTATGCAGTCTCCATTACCACAGTCTGTCCTCTCCGTCCTCTCTGTACTTGTCTCTTCATGATCTCCATTCCCACAAAGATTCAGCTAAATATTATATTAAACTGTGTTCAGTATCATAATCCCTGACAAGCACAGCAGAGAGGAGGATGAGGCAGCTCTTTACCTCAGTGTTGTGAAGTAACTTGTCGTGCTGTGTGATTAGGACAGGTTTTGTGTGTACTAATAGGACGGTGGCCATTTTGTTTCCCCTGATTGCTCCCCAGACAAAACAAGCCATTATAACTAATGAAAGGTATTTGGGAATATATTTATTATGAAGTAATATTTACGTATTTTCATTTTCTTAATTCCCGGAGAACGCCTTTAAAGGTGTTTTTCAGGAAAAAAAAATATTGATTGCCTATTAATGTGCGATTGGTCTGGCTCAACCCATGATCAGAAGATCCGCCCTAATTGTTTATCCATGCACATAAGGGCTCATGTGGGAATTTACCAGGTATGGCTTCTCAGCCTTGCTCACCTGTGCTCCAGATCAGCAGGGATCCCCTTCATCCTTGGAAACAGACCGCGGTAAAGCTCCACCCACATGAGCTCACATCCGCGGCCATCAGTTAGCGATTATGATGATGAAATAACACTAGTAAAAGAGGCAAACTCTGACAGCCGGTCACAGAAAGGATGTCACTCATATACGAGATCTATGAGCAGTCTAATCACATGGCGAATCCCCTGACAATCTGACTACTTTGACACTGTGCCTTTTTGGCGGCCTGACCATTTAACTATGGCTGTGTGCCTCAGTAATCACACCGGCTCCACCACAGAAGAGTCAGATAACATAAGAGCGCCCGGGTAACGTCATACTTTAGTTTAATTACTTCTGTTATTTTTATTATAGGCAGGATGTCGAGTTATGCGTCTTGGGGAATCTTTGACATTTCTCGCAGCTTAGTAGCGGTTTAATTATTTAGGTCCTGCTGATTCGATGAACGCTCCCGTCCTGTGAGTCAATTATGCAGCAAAATTGATGATATGCAGAAAAAGGAGATTGTATACAATGGACTGGACCAACGTGTTGATATAAGACAGGGATTAACTCCTTCAGGACCCGGTGATTTTCCATTTTTGCAGTTTCATTTTTTATTTCCTGCCTTCCCAGAGCCATAACTTTGCTATTTTTCTGTTCACATAGACTTATAACGACTTGATTTTTTTTGTTTTACTTTCTAAGGGCATCATTTACTGTTGCATACGATGTAGTGGAAAGCTGGAAAAAAAATTTCAAATGGTGTGGAATAGGGAAACAAAACGCAATTCCGCCAGTTTTTGACAATGAATGGGGACAAAACTGAAGCATTGTGCCGGGGTTTTAAGAGCCTGTGCTGGATCTTAAAACCGTACAGAACAACATAAGTGCGAAAGTAGCCTTATATAGTTTTTCTTTTCTTATATAGTTTTTAATACTGAAAAAAAAATGATTTTTTATTTTTCATCACCATATTCTGACCCCCTTAACTTTTTATAGTTACATCTACTAAGCTGTGTGGGAACTCATTTTTTGTGGAGCGATATGTAGTTTTTACTGATCCCATTTTAGACTGTATATATTTTTTTATTCAATTTTTTTTTTGGGTGGGGAGGGGGGATCAGCAACAGAAAAAAAAATAAAAAATTGAGAATCGGCCATTATGATTTTTTACCAGTTACACTGTTCGCCATATTTTAATAGTACAAACATTGGGGTACGTGGCGATGCCCATTATGTTTATTTTTTTAAATTTTATTCTGGGGAAAGGGGGGGGGTATTTGAATTTTAATTTAATATTAATTTAAATAATAATTTAATATTAAAAAATATTTTTTAATATTTAAAAAAAAAACATCTTCAGATTGCCGTTTCTGGAATTAACCCCTTCGCGCCCAGCGCTGGGCGATGCGGGCACATGACGCCCGCTCGCGGGTGCGGCGGGCGTCATGGCCGGCAAGTCTCTGCTGTTTCTAACAGCAGAGACTTGCCGCTACTTACCTCCATCGGCGGCGTCTTCCTGGGAGCCTAGATGCCGTGATCACGGCATCTAGTTGCGTCTCGACCCGGAAGCATTCGCTTCCGGGTGGTGTACAGACACCCCGTGTGGCCCAATCGGGGTGTCTGTACACCATATGAAAACTCTAATCCTCGCTGGTGAGGATTACAGTTTTCAAAGTGCAATGATGGCAGGCCAGGATAAGAAATGAGCAATTCTTGGATTTCTGAGTCTATAAAAATCCAGAATTGCTCATAAAGAAAAAAAAAAAAGCCACAATATATAAGCCCATATTTGAGCTTTCAAATAGTAGAAAAAATTTTTTTTTAAAAAGTTAAAAAAAATATAAAAAATAAAAAAAGATATAAAAGTTCAAATCACCCCCCTTTCCGTATAATTAAAAAATAAATACCTAAATAACAATAAATATAGACATCATGGGTATCACCGTGACTGAAAACGCCCGTACTTTTAAAATATAATAAAAAAAAATTCCAATACGGCGAATTGTGCGGCGGAAAAAAAGCGTCCAAATGGCGATTTGCCGTTTTTGTCACTTTTTTTTCTAAAAAAAAATTAAATAAAAAGTGATCAAAAAGGTCATACACACACCCAGAATGGTATCAATAAAAACTTCAGATCGTCCCGCAAAAAAATGAGCCCCCATACAGCTCTGTACACATAAATACCAAAAAGTTATAGGGTCAAGATTTGACAAGGAAAAAAAAAAAAAAAAAGGGCAACTTTCTAATTATTTTATCACTATGAAAATATGAAAACGCAGGAAAAACTATACATATTAGGTATATTGCCGGATTCGTACTGACCAGTAGAATGAAAAGTAGCGGATTAGTTTTAATGCACATCGAACGCTGTAAATAAGAAACCCGTAGAACTGTAGCGGAATAGCGTTTTCTTTGCAATTTCACCCGGTTTGGAATTTTTTTCCCGCTTCCCACTACACCATATGCAATATTAAATGGTGGCGTTGGAAAGTACAACTTGTCCTGCAAAAAATAAGCCCTCATACAGCTATGTGAACAGAAAAATAAAAGAGTTATGGCTGTTTGAAGGCAGGGAGCGCAAAACGAAAATGCATAACCGAAAAAACCTCCGAGCGCGAAAGGGTTAAATACATTGCTAAATAAAAAAAAATTCTGTTTAAAATAGCAGAAACCCTGCAGCTAAGGCACCTTCTGCACTCGTACGCGGGTGCCATTTTTTAAAGACCAGACTTGTACGGCGGAGGTCCAGAAAGGGTTAAAATATGGCTTTAAATCAAATACCAGTAAATACCCTAATGGAAAAAAAAAATTCACTAAGAACACACTACACTACTCACAAAAAGTTAGGGGATATTTGGCCTGTGGGTGAAATGTCAGGATGAACCTAAAATGCCCTCTAACCTTTACAGGAGAACTTAATGTGACCTTCTCTAAACTTTTGAATGCACATGTCCAACTCTTCAGTGTTTCAGTACTTTTGGTATTTTCAGTGCTATTGGTATTTAAACAGTCCTCCTCATCATGCTGTTCACATTTTGACATCATGAGACCCAAGATGGCACCTAAGAATTGATAATGGTACCTCGCTATCGTGAGGCTTCAAGTAGGATGTTCTGAGATGAAGTGGCCATGAGCTTAGAATGTCAGAGAGTGTCATCAGCAGGTTGTATCAGAGATACAGAGAGACTGGAAGAGTCACAGAAAGGCAGAGAAATGGACATCCTTTGGGAACATTCCACACTGAAGACAGCTTCATTGTTAGAGATGAGCGAGTAGTGAAATATTCGAAAGTTCGAAATTCGATTCGAATAGACCGCGAAATTCGACTATTCGACCGAATATCGAATCCCATTAAAGTCTATGGGAAAAAAATGCTCGCCACTTGGAAATCTCAATTCGACCACTTGGAGGTCACCAAGTCCACCCTGGAACCTCAGAAAAGGATGCCAACACTGCTGGAATGCAACTGGGACAG
>ONZH01007279.1:0-31512 GCA_900303285.1 Rhinella marina | reverse complement strand
GAGCAGTGAGTTTTTCAACAGGCAAAGCAGCGGGATGGTGAGGCTGATAATGGCGGCATCGCCGCTGACCATCTGTGTTGACTCCTCAAAGTTGCTCAACACCTGGCAGATATCAGACATCCACGTCCACTCCTCATTGTAGACTTGAGGAATCTGAGTGACCTGACTACCAGTTCTGGTGGAAGTTGACATCTGGCAGTCTACAATCACTCTGCGCTGCTGGTAAACTCTGGATAACATGTTTAATGTGGAATTCCATATCGTGGGCACGTCACACAACAGTCGGTGAGCGGGCAGTTGTAGGCGGCGCTGCGCTGCCCTGAGAGTGGCAGCATCTGTGGTCGACTTGCGGAAATGCGCACAGATGCGGCGCAACTTGGTGAGCAAATCAGACAGATTGGGGTATGTCTTGAGGAACCGCTGAACTATGAGATTAAACACGTGGGCCAGGCATGGCACATGTGTCAGTCTGCCGAGTTGCAGAGCCGCCACCAGGTTACGCCCGTTGTCACACACAACCATGCCTGGCTTGAGGTTCAGCGGTGGGCAGTACATGAGCGGCCCCAGGGTCAGTCTCGGTCCCAGACTCCACCAAGTTAACCCAATGTGCCGTCAGTGAGATATAGTGTCCCTGCCCGGCAGCACTTGTCCACGTGTCCGTGGTTAGGTGGACCTTCTCAGAAACAGCGTTGATCAGGGCACGGATGATGTTCTCTGACACTTGCTGGTGTAGGGCTGGGACGGCACATCGGGAAAAATGGTGGCGGCTAGGGACCGAATACCAAAGGGGCAGCCACCACCATGAGATTGCGAAAGGCCTCGGTCTCTACCAGCCTATAGGGCAGCATCTCCAGGCTAAGCAATTTGGAGATGTGGACGTTGAGGGCTTGGACATGTGGGTGGGTGGAACTGTATTTCTTCTTGTGCTCCAGCGTCTGCTGTAAAGACAGCTGAACGCTGCGCTGGGACACATTGGTGGACACTGTGGAGGATCGTGGAGGTGAAGGTGTGGTTTTCCGGTGGGAGGCGCTCGTGCCTGGGTCCTGGGGTTGACTAGCAGAGGCAGCGAGTGACATAGGGGAAGGATCAGTGGTGTGACCCGCAGGAGGTGGTGAACGGCCTTGGTTCCATTGAGTGGGGTGTTAAGCACTCATATGCCTGCGCATGCTGGTGGTGGTTAGGCTAGTAGTGGTGGCACCCCTGCTGATCCTGGTGTGGCACAGGTTGCACACCACAGTCCGTCGGTCATCCTCATTTTCTTTAAAGAACCTCCAGACTTGCGAACATCTAGGCCTCGCCACGGGAGCTTCACTACGTGAAACAGTTGCTGCTGATGCACCAGCTCTTGCCCTGCTTCTCCCTCTGGCCACACCACTGCCTCTTCCAACCTGTTCTGGTGCAGCACTCGCCTCCGCCTCAGAAGCACTGTCTTTACTCGGCTTATCAACCCAGCTTGGGTCAGTCACCTCGTCATCCTCCGATTCCTCAGTCTGCTCCCCCTCAGTCTGCTCCCCCTCGGACTTCCTGCCCTGACAACAACTTCACCACTGTCTGACAACCGTGTCTCCTCATCGTCCGACACCTCTTTACAAACTTCTTCCACTAAGTCAACATTGTCATCATCATCATCACCCACAGACTGCGACAGTTGGAAAACTTGGGCATCGGGAACGAGGTCAGCAGCAACCTGAGAAGAGGTTTGTGACTCTGGGAAGGGTCCAGAAAACAGTTCCTCAGAGTATGCCGGATCGCATTCCAAATTTTCCTGGGAGGGGGCAGACTGGGGGGAAGACTGACTGGTGGACAAATTACTTGAAGCATTGTCCGCAATCCACGACATCAGCTGTTCGCACTGTAGTGGTTTCAACAGTCCTCTACCACGTGTCCCTGTAAGTTGTGACATGTAGCTAGGGAGTGTAGCTCTGCGGCGTTCCCCTGCTCCCTCATCAGCAGGTACTGTCTCACCCTGCCCAGGACCACGGCCTCTTCCCCCTGCAGTAATTGAATGCCCATGCCCTCGTCCTCGACCCTTAGCCCTGGGGTTCAACATTTTCTGTATATAAGTGTGTTATATAAAAAAACAAAAAATAAATGGGTCTGCTGTACTGAAACCCACAAACTTGTTCAGTCTGGTTTAATTAGGTGACGTTCAGAAAGTGTCACCTGGACAGAAAATATGGATTGTAGTGAGTGGACAGCTGAACTGTGACACACAGAATGGTTCCACGCAGGTGTGTGAAATGGATTTGTATCACTGAGATAAAAGAACAAAAAACTATTTTTTTTTATATTCTTTTTTTTAGTTTTGTTTTTTTTTGGAACGTGACGTGCAGAAACTATCGTATATATATATATTTTTTTTTATATTTTTTTTTTAGTTTTGTTTTTTTTGGAACGTGACGTGCAGAAACTATCGTAGACCTAACTCACACCTTGCTGACGGTGGCTATTTTGACTGCGACCCAGACAAATGTCGCACAGAGATTTTTTTTTTTGCTCAAGCTATATACGTGAGAGCAAAAGACCTTGTTGGATTAAGTGACGTTCAGAAAGTGTCACCTGGACAGAAAATACCAATTGTAGTGAGTGGACAGCTGAACTGTGACACACAGAATGGTTCCACACAGCTGTGTGAAATGGATTTGTATCACTGAGATATAACAATAAAAAAAAGGGTTATATATGGCGATAGCTGCACTACTAGTGCCAGCCAGCCAAGCAAGGAGACAAAAAAAAAGTCTTGTAGCCCTTAGAAGAGCTGTTGGGTTCTTTTGAGATCACTCCTGCCTAACAAAGAACTAAATGCAGGCCCTAACACTCTCCCTGAAACGCAGCAGCTCTATCCCTAACGACATCCAGACAGCATCTGAGCCGAGCACCTCGGGCAGTCACTAGTATATGCCAGGGTCACCTGATCAGGCCAGCCAACCCCTGCTATCGACATATAAGGGCCCCACGTGATGCTGGGTGTACCGCAGAATCTCCTGGCTTGTGATTGGCTGAGTTTCTAGGCGCCAAAAATGCACAATGCAGAAGTTGCCATTTCCTCGAGCATGGCGAGATACTCGTCCGAGCAGCGAGCACTTACGAGTACCGTAATACTCGAACGAGCACCAAGCTCGGACGAATATGCTCACTCATCTCTATTCACTGTAAAATTAGACTTTTTATAGGGATGGGACATATCACAGGGGCTGGCTAGCTACTGATTGGCTGGCTGCATGCATGGCATTGTGGGTGCTCCCTTGTTCCGGGCTACCTCATTCTAAGATGTACAGATTCGTTACCAAAAAGCGTGAAGAAATTTGACTTTGGGCGAATCAAATTTTTCCTTAAATTCGGATCTAATTCCACTTTGTCAACTTTGTTTCACTCATCTCTAATTTCAACATGCTTAAAACTTTTGTTCACAGTGGAATTAATTCTTTGGTAGTGTTTGTCTGAGACTATGACCAGTCTTACAGTAGCTACAACATTTACTGACTACTGGCTTGAATAATGTGTATTTTACATCTTCGTCAGAACCAGATCAAGGATGCGAGCACCACAGCTTTCTCCACTTAAGAGGAAGGGCCTTTCGCCAGATCTGTAGGCTCAGACTGATGCTCTGCTGAACCTGCAAACATCAGTGCCTTACATGTACAGCATGGCACTAGAGGCTGAAATAGTCCCTTAACAGGAGAGAGCATCAGCTTTACCTGCTGTGTGCCCGCTCATAGCACTGTTTGAATGAAAAGGGAGGTATGCACATTGTCCCTAATTTCATTACCCTCTATTCCCCCTTTCCCCCTGTGACTTTCTGCTCCCCTTCCTCCTACCTCTCCCATAGACCTGTCCCGTTGGCACCAATGACCCAACAGAATCCTGCCAGATTGTGATTCAATAAGCCATTATGCTAAACTGTGGAGTGACCGGTGTCAGCATTTACACTAGACATTAATATTTGGGACATTTAACATCTCACTTTAGCCAATCATCTAAAAAGATGATAAATTTGTGTCAGAGGAGGATGGCTCCAGCAGGAAGACATGAAGCTCACACATACACCCAACAACTATATCAGCTATGCTTACTTAATTAAGTTATACCAGATTTTTGCCCGGGGGCCCCCTAACCCGATGTTAATGTCATCTGTTTTCTAATAATTGATAGTTTCGTTCTCAAATCTGAACCACAAAATATTTGATTAACTTTATTATTAAAAAAATAATAATCATTGCCTCCTGGTCTGATTGCAACAACTGTGTATCTGCACAAAAAGCCATACAGCACATACATTTTGATCAATAAAATAGTAAATGTGTTTGTAATATGTTTAAAAGGTAAAAATACATTTCAAGTATGCTTACCAGGTATACAGTAGCTGCACTGACAAACAGTGGTCAATGACAATTAAAACCTAACGCTTGCCTTTATATGTCTTTCTATTCCAAATGCAACTTCTCAGCGGAATAGACAAATTATCCTTTGGGATTTTTTAGACAATCTGGCCACAGCATAGAGTCTTTCCTTCCTCATTAAAACCATAATTTAATTAATTGTCCTCCTTTGGGATTTGAAAACACAGTTATGACATATTAACATGTGGCCAACATTATATTAATGTAATTTAGAATATTATGAATAATATCCAACTTTTAGAGTATTATTGGTTTAATTTTACTTCTATGGTACAGTACGTGTAAGATGACCGAGTCAAGGGTTGTTGTGACAGCAACTTACGGTACATTAAATCCTTTAAAGTGTCGCTCCAGGATTAATCCCTGATTTTTCCATGTTGCAGTGATAACCACACTCCAGTCTTTTTTTTTCAAGGTTTTTTTGGAAGGAAAGCTAATTTGCATACCTAAGTCTATCTGATGTCAGCAGATTTAAGATACTAATATGACTGTTATATACCACTTTGCAGAGCAATTGGAGCATAATTAATTTGGGTAGAGTCAAGTGCAGACCCAAATTTACTTTTTGGAAAAAGTTGCCGAGCATGAAACTAATTTCAAGTAATTTGTTAATCTCTACTTTGTACCACTTATATTAACCAGTTTCAGACACTTTTCTTTTAAGCATCCAAAAAGTCAACATGGCTTGAGAAAGAAGTGTGTCTTATCAGGAAAGATGTGGCTTAAATTTGGCACCATACTCAAAAAAAAATGCACCTAAAGCCAACATATAAGTGGTGTCCCTTAAACTAGACAGTCTATAGATGCATCAGATATATCATCCAGGATCAGCCATTGTGATAAATATGATTTTACTTTTAGTCAATATTACCCCTTCCGGACCCTCAGTGTACATGTACAGCATAGCAGGAAGTGAATTCCAGATATGCACCGTAAAATGACACATTAACTGGGTAGGGAAGGCTGCTGTCATAGAAGCCAGTCATCTTAGCTAAGGGACCAGGGGGTTTGTACCTCCCCCTTGCAGCCCTGATCACTGCAATTGGCCGGTCAATCACTGTAAAATCCAGGGAGGAATCTGCAAGAGAGCTCAGATGGGGTGATTGGTCCTATACAGGACAGCATCAATCACCTCCAAGGTTACAGAAGGGACATTGCAGTTTAGTCTACCCTGTCGGTGCTATGATTGGCTTTTTTTTTGCTATACAGTCAATCACAGCACAAGAGGGACATGTAACATAGTAAGAGCTTTTCTGCATGCCGCCATTTCAGTTGGTAATGGTGTCGATAGAGGTTCTGGACCATTTGTAAAAGCTTTTTTTTTTCTAGCCAAGCACCTGTTTTTCTGTGTGCGACCTGTGACCGCCAAATGCTGATCAGTTTGTATGTAACTGATCAACACCTGTGTTCAGTTTTTTTGCACTAGAGGTTTTTTCTTCTCACCCATGCTTATTTTTTGGCATGGTCTTTTTTTTTTTTTTGCGGCGATTTTCCTGTGTGTGTCCTGCAGCCGCAAAAGATTGATCAGTACAGTACATTACTGATCGTATTTGTGCTCAGTTTTTGGTGCAGGTTTTTTTTTTTTTTTTTTAAAACAAAACAAAACAAAAAATAGAAATAGCTATGGGTAGATTCTTTTACTGTAATAATAATAAAAAATTATACTACAGATTTTTGCATGTATGCAACGCACAAAACATCTGCTAGTGTGAGATCTGCAACCGCAGAACGATGTTCATTAGGGATGAGCGAACCGAACCGTAACGAACCAGATTCGTTACGAACTTTCCCAAAAGTTCGGTTCGTCACCGAACCGAATTTTGAGAAAGTTGGTAACAAATCTGGTTAAAATAACGGTGACGCAAAATATACGCATATTTATTGAGAATGTACGCTAATGCGTACAAATTCAGTTAAGTAGCGTACAATTGACAACGCTACACTGTATGTTCGTTACTTGAGTAGGAATGTTCGCAGACGCAGTGTATGCGTACGCTAATGCGTACATATTCAGTTAAGTAGCGTACAATTGACAACGCTACAATGTATGTTCGTTACTTGAGTAGGAATGTTCGCAGACGCAGTGTATGAGTAAGCTAATGCGTACATATTCAGTTAAGTAGCGCACCTTTGACAACATTACACTGTATGTTCGTAATTTGTGCGGGAATGTTCGCATTAGCGTACGCATTAGTGTAAATTCTCAAATATGCGTATATTTTGCATCGCCATTGTTGAAGTCACTTGGATTTTTTCCACTTTTTTCATTGTAATAGCAACTGCAAGTAAACGAAACTGTACCCTGACTCCCATTATTGTAGAAGCAATTATTCAGCCGTTATAGCAAGATTCGTTTTAGGTTCGGTTCGTACGAATCCGAAATTCAAGAAAGTTCGCTGAAGCGAAGCGAACCGAACTTTTCAAAAGTTCGCTCATCCCTAATGTTCATGATCACTTTTCTGTGCAGGCTTTTTTTATTTTTTATTTTTTACTGTAGGAAAGGCTACTTTTTTTTTCTTGCTAAAGTTTTATCTAATTTTTTTTTTCTTTTCAGTTTTGCTTTCTCCTATATTTTATTTTGAATTTATTACAAATCTTTTCATGTGAAAAGCACTACATATACACCCCTGTGAATATATAAAATGAATGCACACTTTACATGTGTTGAATGACACACATTACACACCACTATGAAAATAAACAATGTTCCAGTCGTGCCAAAGACTGTATTCAGCTTAGGAAGCATAAAAACATAATTGAGGATCCTGCATTCCTTTTGTACTCTTTCTCCTCTTCATCATCAAGCAGTTATGAGGGACCCTGGGACAAAAGGTGAGGCAGCCCCCAGAGTAATCGCATATGAATCTCACCCATTGTGGATTATCAGTCTCAAATTCCTGAGTATGTGGGTAGGTCAGGAATCCAGATTGACACTGTAAGCTTCACAAAAATATTTTTCCCTGAATATTTTCTATATTTAAGGGTGGCAAAAACTAAGTCATATGCCCAACAATTTATTGCCCAAAATCCAACATCGTAATTTGTTAAACCCATGACGTGGACCCTAGTAAATGTAGCAGAGAGGATGACATTTTGCCTGATTGCGCAGCATACAGTCCTTGTAAAAAAATAATAATCAGAAATTAGACATTATTGGAGTACAGTATGGCCATGACCAGAAAACAATTCAAAGCAATTCTGAAATTTTAACATGATAATGCACAATGCCTGCCCTAAAACAAAGATTTGACTGTCTATTTAAAATTAGGCCAGTCCTTGACCACTTTAGCATCAAGTTTGCTGAGGTGTACACCACAAAAAAAACACTTGTGTAGAAGAGTCCCTTATAAATTTTAAAGGGAGTGTAAAATTCCTCCTGCCCAGTAAGTTCGTTTGGTAGGGCATTAAAATGTATAAGCTATATATACAGGTTTACAAAGAAAAGTGCACCCAGATTGAACCCCCATATCCTAGGGGTTAATGGGAAAATATTCTGGGACTTAGTGCACACACTTCTGGTCCAAGGTTTCCACCTCCATGTGAATAACTTTTACACCAGCATTACGCTATTTAAGTCCCTAGGTTCCAGAGGTACTGAAGCTTGAGGCACTGTACGCAAAAATCAGAGAGGACTCTCTAGGTCCCTGCTCAGGCAATCACTCAGAAAGGGCGACAGCTAGGTTGTCCTCAAAAAGAACATGTTTGTTAAGTAAAAGGACAAGAGGGATGTCCTTGTACTGACCACAATTCATGGTAGCAGCAGCTCCCTGGCTCTGTATGAGGTACCACCACTGGTGTAACTATAGGGGTCACAGCAGTTGCTGGCCCCTTGCCAGTGGTACTCTACTTTCCCTTTATAAGATGCAGTGCATCTGTTAAAGGGAATACTAATGAGCGCTTCCAAAATGGAAGCACTCACTAGTCTGCAGGAGGAGGGGGAGAAACCCAAAATACAACCACAATGACATATATACTACACTTGTAGTGTAGAGGCATCATCACTAAACCAATCTAAATATATAAATACCACACAAAAGTTACAAAGAAATATAAATATTCTTTATTACAATCCATCAAAATATACATTATACAGACAAATATAAAAACCATGCAGATGAACCCTGTTGAAAATGGTCCCCCTGGGGTCAAAATCACATATACTAATAGTTATGCAAAATGTCATATAATATAAATCTTCTCATGCAAGAGAAAGATATGTTTAACCCCTTAAAGTCCTTGCCATTTTTCACCTTAAGGACCAGGACGTTTTTTGGAAACTTGACATGTGTCACTTTATGTGGTAATAACATTGAAACGCTTTTACTTATCCAAGCCATTCTGAGATTGTTTTTTCGTGACACATTGTACTTCATGATAATGGAACATTTTAGTCGATATAATTCACCTTTATTTATTATAAAATCGAAAATTTACCGAAAATTTGGAAAAATTAGCAATTTTCAAAATTTAAATTTATCTGCTTTTAAGGAAGATAGTGATACATCATAAAAGAGCTATTAGTTTACATTTCCTATATGTCCACTTTCATGTTTGCATCATTTTGTAAATGTAATTTTATTGTTTAGGATCTTATGAGGCTTAGAATTTTAGAAGCCAATTTTTAAATTTTTAAGAAAATTTCCGAAAGCCATTTTTTTAAGGACCACTTCAATCCTGTCCTAAGTCAGTCCCAGTCCTAAGTCACTGTGGGGCTTAGATAGTGGAAACCACCCATAAATGGCCCCATTTTAGAAACTACACCCCCTGAAGTTATTCAAAACTGATTTTTCAAACTTTGTTAACCCTTTAGGTGTTCCACAAGAATTAAAGGAAAAAGGAGATTATATTTTTAAATTTCACTTTTTTGGCAGATTTTCCATTTTAGATCATTTTTTCCTGTAACACATCAAGGGTTAACAGTGAAATAAAACTCAATATTTATTATCCCGATTCTGCAGTTTACAGAAACACCCCATATGTGGTCGTAAACTGCTGTACAGGCGCACGGCAGGGCGCAGAACAAAAGGAGTGTCATATGGTTTTTGGAGGGCACTGGGATTATTTTATGCCATATGACATTTAAAGACCCCCTGATGCACCCAGGGCTGTTTTAAGACATTAGTGGGCCCAGTGCAAAGATCAAGAGTTCTCTACATAAATACATCACCAGAACCATGTTCTGTACATAAATACATCACTAGAACCAAGTTCTCTACATAAATACAGCACCAGAACCAAGTTCTCTACATAAATACATCACCAGAACCAAGTTCTCTACATAAATACAGCACCAGAACCAAGTTCTCTACATAAATACATCACCAGAACCAAGTTCTCTACATAAATACAGCACCAGAACCAGGTTCTCTACATAAATACATCACCAGAACCATGTTCTGTACATAAATACATCACTAGAACCAAGTTCTCTACAGAAATACAGAACCAGAACCAAGTTCTCTACAGAAATACAGCACCAGAACCAAGTTCTCTACAGAAATACATCACCAGAACCAAGTTCTCTACATAAATACAGCACCAGAACCAGGTTCTCTACATAAATACAGCACCAGAACCATCTGAGTAGTCAGGTCATCCCTCGCCATATGACCGTGTAGGGTGTGCAACTACAGCTCCCAGTATGGCCTGAACATGTGCAAAGGGATGCTGGGAGTTGTTGTTGCACAAAACAGCATGCTACCACCCATCATTAGGCTTCTTTCACACTTGCGTTCAGACGGATCCGCCCGAAAATGCATTTGTTTGCTTCCGTTCAGAACGGATCAGCATTGCCTATGTTTTGCCTATGTTTGAAAGTCCCATAGGGAACGGATCCGTTTGCTAATGTGCATTAGCAAAAGGATCCGCTCCCATTCACTTTCATTGGAGCGGAGACGGATCCGCATCCATTCCGCTTGGTCAAATGGACACCAAAATGCTTGCAGAGCGGAATGGAGACGTAACGGAGGCAAACTGATGCATTCTGAACGGATCCTTAGGGGAAACTGATCAGTTCAGGACCGTTTGTGAGACCCTAGAACGGATCTCACAAACGGATCCTGAAAACGCCAGTGTGAAAGTAGCCTAAGGGGTTGTTCACATATCAGTTTTTTGATCAGTTATTTCCATCAGTTATTGTGAGCCAAAACCAGGAGTGGACACTAAACAGAGATCAGGTGTAATGAAAAGATCTGCACCTGTTTGGTGTTTTTGACCCGCACCTGGTTTTGGCTCACAATAACTGATGGCAATAACTGATCAAATAACTGATGTGTGAACAACCCCTTAGCTGTAGATCATCCAGGTGACTACAACACTCATCATACACAGTCAGTAGCAGAATAATCATTTCCATTTAGTTACTTACAGGTGACGTCTTCTCCTGAGTTCTTCCCCATCTGGCTCAGACCACCATGATGACTTCTTCCGTCCACAATTCAGCTCTGCAGATTTTGCCGAGAAGATCTCTTTATCTTCATACTTTACCAACACATCCTGCAGACTGACACAGACTCATCTCAGTGCCACATACTGTGCCCTGAATATAACAGCAGCATTAGTGCTACACACAGATACGGTGTGTATTAGATGTAGTGTGTACTGATGTGTGAGGTATAATAGATGCAGTGTGTACAGATATATAGTATATACAGCAGTGTACTGACATGGGAGGTGTAATGTATACTGCTTTGTATACTATATACACTGTACACACTGCATGTGTTATACCTAATATATCAGTACACTGCTGTATATACTATATATCTGTACACACTACATCTATTATACCTCACATACCAGTACACTGCTGTATATACTATATACGTTTACCCACTGCATCTATTATACCTTGTACCTGACGTATCAGTACTCTGTATGTATACTATGTGTCAGGTGTGAGGTATAAAAGATGCAGTGCATACAGATATATGTGGACGGTCATATATTATGGTCACTGTGTGAGGTATTGGGGGTTGTAGTTAAGGTTCCAGTCAGTTTAAGGGATAGGATTAGCATTAGTGTTAGGGTTTGGGGCCAGTATTGGGGTTTGGGGCCAGTATTGGGGTTGGGCAGTTTGGGTTGGGGCCAGTATTGGGGTTAGGAAGCAGTTTTGGTGTTAGGGGCTAGTATTGGTGTCAGGGGCTACTATTGGTGTCAGGGGCTAGTATTGGCGGTTAGGGGCCAGTATTGGCGGTTAGGGGCCAGTATTGGGTTAGGGGCCAGTATTAGCATAAAGCTACATTCAGACGACCGAAAGTGTTTAGCAGCCCACAAATTGTGGATCCGCAGAACACATTTTGCAGACCGCACAGTGCCAGCCCTATATAGAAATGCATATTATTGCAGGCAAGAATAGGACATTTGCTTTATATTTTTTGTGGGGCCACGGAACGGAACTACAGATGTGGACAGTACATGGTGTGATGTCAGCATCTTTTGCGGCCCCATTGAATTGAAAGGGTCTGCACTCATTCCGCAAAAACAGGCATTTTTATCATAGGGCTGGGCATGTGCCAGTATCCGTGTTTTGTGGAGCCGCAATTGTGGATCACAAAACAAATATGGTGATGTAAAGGAGAAAGTATTAGGGGTCAGTACCGTACATTAGGGTTAGCGGTCAATATTAGGGTTAGGGACAGTATTAGAGTTCAGTATTAGGGTTAGGGGGTCCAGGGTTAGAGGTCAGCACAGGGATTAGGGAGAAGGACAGGGCCAGTATAAGGGAAGGGGGGGAGACAGGGCCAGTATTTGGGGGTGAGACAGGGCCAGTATTTGGGGTCGATTCTAGGGGTTCAGGGGCCAGTATCAGGGTTAGGGGTCCAAGGTTAGAGGTCAGTTACAGAGTAGGGGTCAGGGGCCAGTACTAGGGTTAAGGGTCAGGCAGGGCCAGTATTAGGGGGTCAGGGGCCTGTATTACGGATGGGGTCAATGCAGGACCAGTATTGAGGGTTAAAGGCCAGGGTTAGGGGGTCAGGCAGGACCAGTATTAGGGGGTCAGAGGCCTGTATTACGGTTGGGGTCAATGCAGGGCCAGTATTGAGGGTTAGAGGCCAGGGTTAGGGGTCAGGCAGGGCCAGTATTAGGGGGTCAGGGGCCTGTATTACGGTTGGGGTCAATGCAGGGCCAGTATTGAGGGTTAGAGGCCAGGGTTAGGGGTCAGGCAGGGCCAGTATTAGGGGGTCAGGGGCCTGTATTATGGTTGGGGTCAATGCAGGGTCAGAATTAGGGTTAGAGGCCAGGGTTAGGGGTCAGGCAGGGCCAGTATTAGGGGGTCAGGGGCCTGTATTATGGTTGGGGTCAATATTAGGGTTAGAGGCCAGGGTTAGGGGTCGGGGCCTGTATTATGGTTGGGGTCAATATTAGGGTTAGAGGCCAGGGTTAAGGCATGGCCAGTATTGGGGGTTTGAAATAGGGTGGCAGGGGCTAGGTTTAGGGCAGCATGTAGGAGGGCAGTTTATACTCACCTGTCCTGGCGCGGTCCGCGGTCCCACGATGCAGACCCAGCCAGCCTCTTCTGGCGGGTCTCCTGAGGAACGTCGCAGGCGGCGCGATGACGTCATCGCGCCGCCCGCGTCACGTCATCGCGCCGCCCACCGGCGGAGCCGCACTGGAGCCGGATGGCGCCGCCTCACCGCTACCTAAGTTTACAGGTGAGCGTGCGCCCCGGCTAGCGAACCCCCCCACCCACCTCTCCGGGAAATTAAAAAAAAAAATAATAATTTATGTGACCGGCCGGTTGTAAGGGGGGCCCACCCCCACGTGACCTATTGGTGGGCCCGGTGCAGATGCACCATATGCCCTATGGATAAAGCGGCCCTGCATGCACCCCTAGAGTAGAAACTCCAAAACAATAACCCCATTTTGTAAATTATAGGATAAGGTGACACTTTTGTGGTATATATGACTTGATTGCTCTATATTATACTTCTTGTGAGGCAAGGTAGCAAAAAAAGGTTGTTCTGGCACTGTTTTTATTTTTTGTTTTTTATTGTGTTCACCTGACAGATTAAATCATGTGCTATTTTTATAGAGCAGGTTGTTATATCAAATATGTCTACTTTTATTTTTATTTTGCTTCAGTTTTACATAATAAAGCATTTTTTAAATAAATCATGTTTGTGTGTCTCCTTTTTATAAAAGGTATATTACTTTTATTTTTCGGGCGATCATGTAGGGTCTCATTTTTTGCGACATGAGGTGATGGTTTGATTGGTACTATTTTGGGGTACATACTACTTTTTGATCATTCAATATTACACCTTTTGTGATGCATGGTGACAAAAAATAGTTTTTTTTGCACAGTTTTTATTTTTATTTTTTTACGGTTTTCACCTGACAGGGAAAATAATGTATTATTTTTATAGAGCAGGTTGCTACGGACGTGGCGATACCTAATTTGTCTACTTTTTTAATATTTATTTTGGTTTTACACAATAAAAGCATTTTTTAAACAAAAACAATCAGGTTTTTATGTCTCCATTTTCTGAAAGCCATATCTTTTTTTATTTTTTGGGATATTGTCTTAGGTAGGGTCTGATTTTTTTTGATCATTTGGTATTACACTTTTTGTGATGCATGGTGACAAAAAATGTATTTTTGGCATGTTTTTTTTTTTTTTTTTTTACGGTGTTCACCGGTCGGGTTAGCTCATGTGATATTTTTATAGAGAAGGTTTTTACGGACAAGGCAATACTTAACATGTCTGTTTTTTAAAATATATTTTGGTTTTAAACAATAAAATAATTTTTGAAACAAAAAAAATGTTTTTATGTCTCCATTTTATGAGAGCCATATCTTTTTTTATTTTTTAGCCGATTGTTTTAGGTAGGGTGTCATTTTTTGCGGGATGAGATGACGGTTTGATTGGTATTATTTTTGGGTAGATATGACTTTTTGATCGCTTGGTATTACACTTTTTGAGATTAAAGGTGACAAAATATCGCTGTTTTAAGCACAGTTTTTATCTTTTTTTTACGTTGTTGACCAGATGGGGTGGATCATGTGATATTTTTATAGAGCAGGTTTTTACACACGCAATGATACCTAATATGTCTGTTTTTTTTTTCTATTTTTTACATTTTTATATTTCACTTTTTATGGGAAAAGGGCTTTTTTTTAATTGAAACTTTATTTTTTTTATTGTTAAAAACACTTTTATTTAACTTTTTTTTTACTTTTTACTAATGTCCCACTATGGGACTTCAACATTACAGGGTCTGATCCCTGTTTCAATGCAGCACAATAAATGTGTATTGTACTGCATTGTCTATCAGTGTATTACACACTGTAATACACTGATACACTGTGCGGGGACCCGATGGAGGAGGTGAGGGAGCGCAAACCTCCCATATGCCGCGGTCAGCGCTGACCGCGGCATATGAGTTAATCCACCGGCATCAGCGTCATCACCGATGCTGGTGGATGCAGCAGGGATTCTAATGGGGGCACCCGACATGGGGGAAAGGAAGGACCCCAGGACGAGAATGCTCGTCCTGGGGCACTAAGTACCCGCTATTTAGGATGAGCATTCTCGTCCAGGGTCGTTAAGGTGTTAATACCATAACCAAATTAGTATTAAAGTAAAATGTATAATGCCGTATCCAAATGTCAATCCAGATGAAATGAGCTATCATACACAATCATAAGTGACTCCCATGCATAATGAGCAGTGAAGGGGTTTAAAAATCCCCTTGCTGTAGTCTGAAAATTGGCTCCACCAGCCACCAATAATGTTTCTAAGGAATACAAAAACATCAAACAACGCCCCTTGAAAAAGCTAGGCGAAACGTACGTCGAGGTACTCCTGGTCTCCTTTGATCTTTGGGTCTGTATAATTGTTGTCTAATATAAGTCTGTTATTTGATGTACAGTATTTGTATTCCTTAGCAACATTATGGGTGGCTGGTGGAGCTGATTTTTCGGACTACAGCAAGGGGATTTTTAACCCCTTCACTGTTCATTATGCATGGGAGTCACTTATGATTGTGTATGATAGCTCATTTCATCTGGATTGACATTTGGATAAGGCATTATACATTTTACTTTATTTAATACTAAGTTGGTTACGGTATTAAACATATCTTTCTCTTGCATGAGAAGATTTATATTACACGACATAACTATTAACATATGTGATTTTGACCCCAGGGGGACCATTTTCAACAGCGCTCATCTGCATGGTTTTTATTTGTCTGTACAATGTATATTTTGATGTATTGTAATAAAGAATATTTATATTTCTTTGTAACTTTTGTGTGGTATTTATATATTTAGATTGGTTTAAGGAGGAGGGGGAGAGAAGCGCTGTGAGCGCTGTACTGTACTTACCCCCTCCTCCTGGTCGCTCTTCCTGGGGCCCGCGCTGCTGTGTCCTGGCTGCCTGCAGAGTCTAATGAGGTTCTGGAGGTCTAATGGGAGTCAGATATGGGGGTTTAGAGGTCTAATGGGGGGTTGGAGGTCTAATTGGTGTCTGGAGGTCTGGTATGAGGTCTAATGGGGGTCTGGAGGTCTCATAGGGGTCTTATATGGAGATGGGGGTCTCATCTGGGGTTTGATATGGGGGCCTGATTTGAAAGGTAAGGGGGTATTTTTTTGTACTGGCGCATCTGTGTGGTACCAGTATTTTCAGGGGGACTGTTTCTGCAGTATAGTATGGGGGGGGGGGCAAGGTGGGTTGTTGAGAAGGTGAGAGGATGATAGAAAAGTAGGAAAGTAAGATGTCTGCAGAGAAACTCTGCAGAGACGATGCGCGACTGAAAGAAGTCACCATGGCGGTCTGGTCTGATAGGAGAAATAGAGGAAAGAGAATGTCTACATTAGAGAAAAGAAGTCATTGGATGTCAGAGGTACATATGTGGCGCTGTATTACCTTGTATGTTCTGTAGCGCTGTATGTAATGTTTTCCAAGTATGTCTTTATGTGGGTTGTCCGTTTTTTTTTGTACGAGCCCTGCCTTCTCTGCTCTGTTTACTGCTCATCACTGCAAATGTTACAGCGATCAGGTGAACAGAGCAGAGAAAGCAGCTCTCATATGATCACTGCCCTCTCTTCAAACAGCTGATAGTCGGGGGTGCCAGAGGACCCCTGCAGATCTTATACTGATGACCTATCCTGAGGAAAGGTCATTAGTAGTAAAAAGAGGACAACCCCTTAACCAGTAGGACTGGAGGGAAGGGGTTAGGTTGAGAATTTGGCATGGGGGGGTTTCAATATTGGCCTCGGGCAGCAGAAAAGCTAGGTGCAACAGCGCTTAGTGAGGGGGAGGGGCCCAAGCTGAACTCTTGCACCAGGGCTCATGAGCCTTTAGCTACGCCCCTGGGTACCACTATAACTACCCCCAAGCCAGACCACATTCTGGACCATGAATTATACATGGGAGGGGTTGATCTATCATATCAAGTTCTAAAACTGTACAGTGTTATGCGGAAAACAAAGGTGTAGCACAAAAAGCACATTGTATAGATGCCACTGTATTATAAGTATTATTTCAATCTGCAGGACAGATGGGAACATTACTTCAGTTTCGAGAGGTGGGGATCAAGGCCTCAGTTTTTGCAAAATCAAGAAGGGGGAGGGGCAATACTTCTAGAAGTGATGGAGCCCGTTTTGTAAAAGGGCAATATTTGCTTAGTGAAGTCCTCCCAAACATCAAGAAAGAGAAGGACCCAAAAGTGATGCAGAGCATGTTCCAAAACAGGGATAGGAAAGAACACCATTTATCACTGTGAAACCTGCCCTGGAAAACCTGGTCACTGCAGAAAGTATTGCTTCAAAGTGTACCACACATCCATAAATTAATAATTTTATTCTTTAATGCCGCCCAATAACTGTGGAGTCAAAATGTTCAAATACAACCCTTGAAAAATTCTAAGGTGTGTAGTTAAAAACTTTGGGTCACTTTTTGGGGGTTTCCACTGTAGAGGTACCTCAGGGACTCTTCAATTAAAGATCAGAATTTTCACAGTGGTCGCAACATATTGGGAACAGAAATGCATTTTCAGTTTCACCATTCAATACACATTTATTTCTGGAAAACACTAGTGGGGTCAAATGCTCAATACACCCCTTGCAAAATTCCTTGAGGGGTGCAGATTCCAAAATGAGGTAATTTATTGGGGGTTTCCACTGTAGAGGTACCCGTCAGGGCCTCTTCAAATGAAATAGCACCCAAAACCCATTCCAGCTGAATCTTTCCCTCAAAAACTGTATGGCACTCTTTCCCCTCTGAATTCTGTGGTGTGCCCATACAGCAGTTTACAACCATATATGGGTTGTTGCAGTATTTAGGAGAAAATGGGTAACAAATTGTAGGGTGCTATTTCTCCTAATGCCCCTTGTGAAAATGGAACATTTGGGGCTAACTTTATTAAAAAAATATATAATTTTTCATTTTCATAGACAAGTGTTTCTAAATTCTATGCCTGTTGGGCTCAATATACATCTTGGGGCACAGTTTCCAAAATGGGGTCACTTTGTGCACGTTTCCATTGAAGGGGTACCTCAGAGTCTCTTAAATTGAGACATAGCACCCAAAAACCATTCCAGCAAAATGTGCCCTCCAAAAACCACACAGCAATCTTTTCCCACTGAACTCTGCTGTGTGCCCATAAAGATGTTTATGACCACATATAGTGTCTGTTTGTAAAAGGCATATTCAGGGTAATAAATATTGAGGTTTGTTTTTTCTGTTAACCATTTCTGTGTTCCCAAAAAATGGAATAAAATGGAAAATCTGCAAAAAACACCTGCAAAACAGTCAAAGACTTAGGAGGTAATTTATTAAGACTGGTGTTATATACGCCGACCTCTACATAATTTCGGCACATTCACCGCCAGTCTAAATATACGCCAGCTGGTGTAGATTTAAAACATTTTTTATGCCTAAAACAAACGTAGTAAATGAAAAATTAGATGGGCCTTGTCATCCGCACTATTCCCTGCCCATGTCATGCTCCTTTTTTAGACCTTGCAAGTCGCACCTTTGTGCCATAATCTGTGCCAGAAATTCACCTAATATAGGCATATTTCTGGATAGTAAAGACCCCTTTAATGTTTGTGAATCAATTTTGAAATATTAGGGGAGTAATTTTTTTTTTTTTGTTCTTTTTTAAATTCGATCATTTATGGGTGGTTACTGTTATGTAAGACCCTCAAAGACACACCCAGAACTTTTCTTGAAAATGTGCAAAATTGCTGCTACAATTCTAAGCCTTCTAGTGTCCTAAAAACCAAAATAAAATATACAAAATAATACCAACATAAAGTAGACATACAGTACAGACCAAAAGTTTGGACACACCTTCTCATTCAAAGAGTTTTCTGTATTTTCATGACTATGAAAATTGTAGATTCACACGGAAGGCATCAAAACTATGAATTAACACATGTGGAATTATATACTTAAAGGGGTATTCCCATCTCACAAATGTAGTTTGTATATGTAGATATAGCCATACCAATATTATTACTAATAGAATGTATTTATATAAAATGTACCGTTTTAAAGATTTCCCTATTTGTATATCCATTGTTCCACACACATCAGTCAGGCCGTTGCCCCTAGTTACGACCACCGGGGCCATGTAGTAGTGGTGGTCGGCTTGCTCCTGTTCAAACCCGCTCTGAGGTAACTGCTGTATTGTGAACGCACATTGCATGAACATGCAGAGACACATCTTAGGGTTGTAGCATTTTTGTCTGCACTTCCAAAACGCAGAGAAACGGATCCTGTTACAAGATCAATTGATCTCTATGGAGCAGGATCCGTTTATAAAGTCTGCGTTTTGGACAGATCCTGACCACTGCGTTTTGGACTGGAAGCGTCCGAAACGCAGATGTTAAAGGATCCTAAGATGTGTCTCCGCATGTTCATGTAATGTACATTCACAATACAGCAGTTACCTCAGAGCGTGTTTGAACAGGAGCAAGCCGGCCACCACTGCTACATGGCCACGGTGGTCATAACCAGGGGCAAAGGCCTGACTGATGTGTGTGGGACAATGGATATACAAATAGGGAAATCTTCTAAACGGTACATTTTATACAAATACATTCTATTAGTAATAATACTGGTATGGCTATATCTAACTATACAAACTACATTTGTGAGATGGGAACACCCCTTTAACAAAAAAGTGTGAAACAACTGAAAATATGTCTTATATTCTAGGTTCTTCAAAGTAGCCACCTTTTGCTTTGATTACTGCTTTGCACACTCTTGGCATTCTCTTGATGAGCTTCGAGAGGTATTCACCGAAATGGTTTTCACTTCACAGGTGTGCCCTGTCAGGTTTAATAAGTGGGATTTCTTGCCTTATAAATGGGGTTGGGACCATGAGTTGTGTTGGGCAGAAGTCAGGTGGATACACAGCTGATAGTCCTACTGAATAGACTGTTAGAATTTGTATTATGGCAAGAAAAAAGCAGCTAAGTAAAGAAAAACGAGTGGCCATCATTACTTTAAGAAATGAAGGTCAGTCAGTCCGAAAAATTGGGAAAACTTTGAAAGTGTCCCCAAGTGCAGTCGCAAAAACCATCAAGCGCTACAAAGAAACTGGCTCACATGAGGACCGCCCCAGGAAAGGAAGACCAAGAGTCACCTCTGCTGCGGAGGATAAGTTCATCCGAGTCACCAGCCTCAGAAATCGCAGGTTAACAGCAGCTCAGATTAGAGACCAGGTCAATGCCACACAGAGTTCTAGCAGCAGACACATCTCTACAACAACTGTTAAGAGGAGACTGTGTGCAGCAGACCTTCATGGTAACATAGCTGCTAGGAAACCACTGCTAACGACAGGCAACAAGCAGAAGAGACTTGTTTGGGCTAAAGAACACAAGGAATGGACATTAGACCAGTGGAAATCTGTGCTTTCATCTGATGAGTCCAAATTTGAGATCTTTGGTTCCAACCACCGTGTCTTTGTGCAACGCAGAAAAAGTTAAAGGATGGACTCTACATGTTTGGTTCCCACCGTGAAACATGGAGGAGGAGGTGTGATGGTGTGGGGGTGCTTTGCTGGTGACACTATTGGGGATTTATTCAAAATTGAAGGCATACTGAACAAGCATGGCTACCACAGCATCTTACATGCTATTCCATCCGGTTTGCGTTTAGTTGGACCATCATTTATTTATCAACAGGACAATGACCCCAAACACACCTCCAGGCTGTGTAAGGGCTATTTGACCAAGAAGGAGAGTGATGGGGTGCTACGCCAGATGACCTGGCCTCCACAGTCACCAGACCTGAACCCAATCGAAATGGTTTGAGGTGAGCTGGACTGCAGAGTGAAGGCAAAAGGGCCAACAAGTGCTAAGCATCTCTGGGAACTCCTTCAAGACTGTTGGAATACCATTTCAGGTGACTACCTCTTGAAGCTCATCAAGAGAATGCCAAGAGTGTGCAAAGCAGTAATCAAAGCAAAAGGTGGCTACTTTGAAGAACCTAGAATATAAGACATATTTTCAGTTGTTTCCCACTTTTTTGTTAAGTATATAATTCCACATGTGTTAATTCATAGTTTTGATGCCTTCAGTGTAAATCTACAATTTTCATAGTCATCAAAAAATACAGAAAACTCTTTGAATGAGAAGGTGTGTCCAAACTTTTGGTCTGTACTGTATGTGGAATGTTACTTTATGTTACATGTTGTAATTTTAGTCCAGCCACCTCTCGGCATGGTTGCCATGCTGCGGCCGGAACTCTGGCCCACCCCCATTATAGTGAATGGGGACAGAGCGTAGTTCCGGCCACAGAAATGGACTGACACCCACCTGAACAGCCTGCCGGACACCCTTGCCGCTAATGTGACAGAAGCCTAAGTAAAAATCTAGGACAATCTAAGAATGGATGTATACTATTTACAAGAAAGTAGAATCTCTGACCATTTGCCACTGCAAGATTGGCTGTATGGCCAGTTCACGTGGTCTGGCTTGTGTAATAATAATAATAATAATAATAATAATAATAATAATAATAATTAATAATAATCATGGTGTTGGGGAATAGAAAACTTAATTTAGAATGGATAGAATGGAGATAGGGAGATGTATTATTGCTGTGGTGTATGTTAAAGGGATAAGGTTTGAGATAACACTTATGGGTCCATGGGGAAACCCGTTAGAGTTGATTTGTTGGAGGCAATTGCAGTTTTTTTTGCCAAGGAGGATTTCTATGCTGTAGGCAGGGCATTTTAATTGTGTAACAGAATGAGAGAATATGATTAATATCTGGGAAGAAATTGCACCATTTCATAAGTGATTTTACATTTTTAGATGCAGGCAAGTTACATTTTAGGAAGCCACCACCTGCTGAAAGAGGTTAGTTAACATCCGTATTAGATTGTGTGTTCTAAAAAAATATTGGGGGTCATTTACACCTGTTTTTGCTGTAAAAAAAAATAATAGGCAAGCCCCTGTTTTGCAACTTTTCAAATGACTGTCTGTCTGACAAAATTTTGCTACAGCACGACATTGGGGGGATGCGTATGTATTGGCCCTGGAAAATTCACAAACATTTACACTACCACTACCACAGTCAGGCAATAGAGTAGTTTTCAATCAATTAATTTATACTCACAAAAAGGACCCTATCTGGGTAAGGGTACATTTTACACTGTTTAAATACGTGACCATCAGTTAGTCCATTACTCAACATGACCCAGATATTTAGTTGTAAAATAAAAAGTAACTTTTATTAAATGTTAAAAATGCTAACGTGTGAGCTTAACAGACCTTAAAAATAACTGCTGTCTGTGTCCTAAACTGCTTAGATGCTGTAGCTGAGGTAAACCTTTGATATTGGGTGTGCACCTTCCTACACCACCTAGGTTATGAGACTAGTTAGTTGCACTGGATCACATTTCTGCTTACTCTCCTATTGCCCTATATCATCCTAAATTCTTGAGCTAAGGACACACACAGCAGATTCCTAAAACCTGAAACTGCCCCCCAACATGTTTAACCAGCTAACCTGGCTTCATCAGGGGTTTGGGCAGACTTGAGCTAGAACGCTGTTTGAGAGGTATAAATAGGAAGTGGTTGTTGATTGACAGGCAAGTCAGCCACTCAGATACTGGCACATACCCGTATCCCTCATCCATCAGTGTACTGATATAACGTCAGCGTTACCTACGAGTCACTACTCCAATAGCCACAGAGGAGACCCTTGCAAGCCACGGACTCCCGGACGTCCAACTGTGGCTGTGCGGATAACGGCGATGTGAGAGAAACCAAGTCCCAGCTGTAAATAGGCAAATGCGGTTGTGCAGGAACTTAGATGCCGTGATGCGTGCGCGGTACTTCCTGCTATTGTCAAGGGACTTAGAAATTAAAAAAAAAAAATTCTTTTTTTTTCTTTTGGTTTCCTTTTTCCCTTGTATGACTCTTCTTCACTTGAGCTCATATGTACTGACAAGTGACATGAAAAGCCGCACAAAAAAAAAAGATACCACACCAATAAACAGCGTCCTTGGCTATTCTCACAAACTAAACATGAAAAATACACGAAAACATACACACTAGTGGTTGTCGGTCATAAATTTATAAAAATGAAGAATAAGTGAAACGCTCATTAAGTCCCTGAGGGCTCAGACTGTCCAGTCTGTATATCAATCTGGTTTCCTCTTGTAGCAGAATTCTGTCCAACTTTCCTTTTCTGGGGCCTAAAGATTTCTTACAGATGCCTCAGAACTTCAAACATTTTGGATCACCACCGTCGAAGTATCTGGCATGCCTTGAAATAGTAGTGTCCGCCTTGGTATTGATACTACTAATGTGCTGGCTACCGTAGTTCTGCGCCTAAATTCTTGGACAGTTTTGCCTACATAAATTTTTTGGCACGGACATTGTGCTGCATATATTATCCGGGTGGTCTGACAGTTGATAAACTCTCTTATTGTATATCTTTTATTATCAACAGTATTAAGAGCAAATCCTAACAATGTCAGGTGAGTGCAAAGATTCTGTAAAATGTAACTTTTAAGTAAAATGTAACTTTTAATCTATATACTTAAAATAGTGAACACAGCTAATAAGTGAACACAAACAAATATTTTGGCACATAATAGCCAATCGGAGCATATTCCTTTTTAGGTAGTCACTCCCCTGATGAGTCTGTGACAGAAACGTGCCATGTCGGGAGCGGGCACGACATTTATGTATTTTGAGGGTTAGGCCCGTGATCCAGGGACAGGTATCTGGACAGGGTCCCCAACCATTCTGGGTTGCTCTGTATAGACAGGTAGGGTGCTCGCAGTCTCCTCCCGCTAAGACCATAGGGCTAGATGAGGAATTGTGCCCACTCCTCCTGAATATGCCAGACACCCGTGTGCTGACCTGTGTGTTTATCATCTGTCCCTGCTATTATCCAGGTTTAAGGTTTGGTCTACACACATCAATATGTCAAGATATCAACTGGATAGGTAAGACCGTTCTGATTTACTAATACCTATCTATTTAGGCTCAAAAACTGGTTCATGCCCACACGATATTATCTTATAATTGGGGTATTGACCATTTTTGTGTCCTTGAGGTTCTCATGCTGGTTTTGTGACACTGAACAATTCCCGGCTTATGGTGCTCTATGTGCACAGTTGAGCTCCGATTGGCTATTATGGGTGGGTTTTTTCGGTTATGCATTTTCGTTTTACGCTCCCTGCCTTCAAACAGCCATAACTCTTTTATTTTTCTGTTCACATAGCTGTATGAGGGCTTGTTTTTTGCGGGACAAGTTGTACTTTCCAACGCCACCATTTAATATTGCATATGGTGTAGTGGGAAGTGGGAAAAAAATTCCAAATCAGGTGAAATTGCAAAAAAAAAACGCTATTCCGCTACAGTTCTACGGGTTTCTTATTTACAGTGTTCGATGTGCATTAAAACTGACCCGTTACTTTCATTCTACTGGTCAGTACGAATCCGGAAATACCTAATATGTATAGTTTTTCCTGCGTTTTGATAGTGATAAAATAATTAGAAAGTTGCCCTTTTTTTTTTTCCTTGTCATATCTTGACCCCTATAACTTTTTGGTATTTATGTGTACAGAGCTGTATGGGGGCTCATTTTTTGCAGGACGATCTGAAGTTTTTGATACCATTCTGGGGTGTGTATGACTTTCTGATCACTTTTTATTTAATTTTTTTTAGAAAAAAAGCGACAAAAAATGGCAAATCGCCGTATTGGAATTTTTTTTTTATATTTTAAAAGTACGGGCGTTTTCGGTCACGGTGATACCCATGATGTCTATATTTATTGTTATTTCGGTATTTAATTTTTAATTATACGGAAAGGGGCTGATTTGAACTTTTATATCTTTTTTATTTTTTATATATTTTTAACATTTTTTAATTTTTTTTTACTATTTGAAAGCTCAAATATGAGCTAATATATTGTGGCTTTTTTTTTTCTTTATGAGCACTCAGGGATTTTCTAGACTCAGATAAATCCATGAATTGCTCATCTCTTATCCTGGCCTGCCATCTAGTAGCCAGAATAAGAATTGCACTTTGAAAACTGTAATCCTCACCAGCGAGGATTACAGTTTTCATATGGTGTACAGACACCCCGATTGGCCACACGGGGTGTCTGTACACCACCCGGAAGCGAATACTTCCGGGTTCAGACAAAACTAGATGCCGTGATCACGTGTGATCACGGCATCTAGACACCCAGGAAGACGCCGCCGATCTAGTAAGTAGCGGCAAGTCTCTGCTATTAGAAACAGCAGAGATTTGCCGGCCATGACGCCCGCCGCAGTTGCGGCGGGCGCCATGTGCCCGCATCGCCCCAGCGCCGTACATGTACTGCACTGGGAGTGTAAGGGTTGAGTATATAGATTAAAAGTTACATTTTACAGAATCTTTGCACTTACCTGACATTGTTAGGATTTGCTCTTGTTTCATAGAAAAAGGGTGCGATACAGAGGCTGTCACAAAGCCTTTTGATCCAATATATTTTTTATCAACAGGATTAATAAAATGTTTAAATTTAGCAATAAAATGACAAAAAGTACATCTCCCACAGGGATGTGTGCCCACCACTTGAGATCTCAACCAAGTGGTGGTCCTAAGATTTTTGCTTCTGCGATAGGTAATACTCGGACATTCTCTGATTGCCTCTCTCAGGTCGCTATCAGTCGGTAAGATATGCCAGTGTCGATTCAAGATCTGATACGCTTTCTGATTCTGAGCATCGAAGGTGCCTATACATCTGACAGTTTTTGACATTGGTCCTATTGGTTTCTGTCGCAACAAATCGGCCCAATTTTTCATTCTTGCCTAGGCAAAGGCCTTATGTAAGACCTTTTTTGGGGTAGCCCCTCTCCCTAAATCTCAAAAAGAGATTTCTGCTTTCTTGGAGGAACCCCTGCTCATCCGAGCAGTTCCTACAGGCTCTAATATAGTTCCCAATGGGGATACCCTTTTTTAATGGTACAGGATGATAACTCTGCCAATGCAACAGGTTATTGGTAGAGGTCAGCTTGCGATATATCAGTACAGATGCGGCCACCAGAGTCCAAAGAGATCCTAAGGTCCAATAAGGTTAGAGTCCAATCATTAATCTCCAAAGTAAATCTGAGACCTATTTCTTTTTGATTTAGTTGCGCTACAAATTTGTGAAAGTGTTCAGTGGTGCCATCCCAAAGTATGAGTACATTGTCGATGTACCTACCCCAAAATAATATGTGATTAGTGTAAACGTTGAACTCATCAGTGAAAACAATAGTGTCCTCCCACCACCCCAAAAATAAGTTTGCATCATTTGGTGCACATTTACTCCCCATTGCTGTCCCAACCAACTGTAAATAGAATTGTCCATTGAATAAAAAATAATTGTGACTTAACACATAGCGTAAAAGTTTAAGAACCAAATTATTGTGTGCATGAAATTGTGTGCCCTTAGTGAATAAAAAAGACGTAGCTTGTATTCCAAGATCGTGCCTGATACTGGTATAAAGAGATTCAATATCCAAGCTCGCCAGAAGAAAAACCAGAGAGGTTAATAATTTGAAACTTCTCACCAGAATCATTTATATTTTGGCCTTGTGTGCCCATTCCTGGGCTATCTCCACCGTTGTTCATGTTTTGGCATTGTATGCCCATTTGTCCCTGAGTTGAACACCCTCCCCTAAAAAAGAAGAACTTGGAGTAGGTATTGATGTAACTGATGTCGTTGGGCCTAGATTCTGTGATATAGGAGCAAAGGCAGATGATGACAAGGGCATAGATGCTGATGCAGTGATGTTTGGCTGGAAAAGTCCAGTAGGGCCCGGTGTCAATGCTGGGCCTGCCGCCATATTGACCGTTGTAGCTCCCCATGTGAATGCAGTACTGCCTTGTGTCACCGTGGGTTGTGGTGCCAGTGCCCTTCTTTGTGTATAAGGTACCCAGCCTTTATTTTTCCGTTTTGTGCCTGTTTGTATATTTTGCAGTTTTTTTAGCAGCAAAATCCTTTGACCCTGACCACTCTGATTCAGAGTTGCCGATGCTCTCTGATAACTATTAGGTCCTCTGGTTCTGGTATAAGGAACAGTGTTACTTTTGTTGATATAAATCTGACCAGTCTCAAAGTCCCGTTTATCTCTTATATATTTTCTATGCTTCCTCTCCTTGATCTCAGTTTGGAATGTCTCAATATTTTTCTGCAACTTTTGCTCACACTGGACAAAATCAAATTGTGACCTGAAGTCCTGAATTTGTGTAATTTCTTTTTCAAGTTGGGTAATAATTTTTGCAAGTGCGCCCTTTTCGTAATCAATTAGATATTGTAACATACGCAAGGAGTTTTCCGTCAACAATTGTTGCCACCCTTTAATAAAATTAACGTCTTCTTGATGTGAATTCGGGACTATATTGATTCTCATGCCCCTATACATTGTAGCAGGTACGATTGTTATGGCCGAAAGAATGCAATGGGTCCACTAAACAGAGTAGGTGATTTAGCCTGTAGATTGTTAATTTATACTCACATAAAGGCCCCTATCTGGGTAAGGGTACATTTCACACTGTTTAAATCCATGACCATCAGTAGGTCCATTACCCAACTTGACACAGATATTTAGTTGCAAAATAAAAAGTAACTTTTATTAACCCTTTCAGTCCCGGAGGTTTTTTCGGCTTTGCGTTTTTGTTTTGTGCTCCCTGCCTTCAAACACCCATAACTCTTTTATTTTTCTGTTCACATAGCTGTATGAGGTCTTGTTTTTTGCGGGACAAGTTGTACTTTCCAACAACACCATTTAATATTGCATATGGTGTAGTGGGAAGCGGGAAAAAAATTCCAAATCGGGTGAAATTGCAAAAAAAAACGCTATTCCGCTATAGTTCTACGGGTTTCTTATTTACAACGTTCGATGTTCATTAAAACTGACCAGTTACTTTCATTCTACTGGTCAGTTCGAATCCGGCGATACCTAATATGTATAGTTTTTCCTGCGTTTTGACAGTGATAAAATAATTATAAAGTTGGCCTTTTTTTTTTTGTCATATCTTGACCCCTATAACTTTTTGGTATTTATATGTACGGAGCTGTATGGGAGCTCATTTTTTTGATACCATTCTGGGGTGTGTATGACTTTTTGATCACTTTTTATTTAATTTTTTTTAGAAAAAAAAGGCGACAAAAAACAGCAAATCGCCATTTGGACGCTTTTTTCCGCCACACAATTCGCCGTATTGGAATTTTTTTTTATATTTTAAAAGTACGGGCGTTTTTGGTCACGGTGATACCCATGATGTCTATATTTATTATTATTTAGGTATTTATTTTTTAATGATACGGAAAGGGGGGTGATTTGAACTTTTATATATTTTTTATTTTTTATATATTTTTTTAACATTTTTTTAAATTTTTGGTGATTATTTTAAAGCTCAAAAATGAGCAAATAGATTGTGTTTTTTCTTTTTTCTTTTTGAGCAATGAGGGTCTTTTATTTTTGACTTAATGACCGAAATTTTCTCATTTCTTATCCTGGCCTGCCATCTAGTGGCCAGAATAAGAATTGCACTTTGAAAGCTATAAACCTCATCAGCGAGGTTTACAGCTTTCAGATCGTGTACAGACACCCCGATTGGCAGCATACGCTTCCGGGTTTAGACGCAACTAGATGCCGTGATCACGTGTGATCACGGCATCTAAAGGCCCAGCAAGACGCCGCCGATGGCGTTAAGTACCCGCAAGTCTCTGCTGTTAGAAACAGCTCGTGCGAGTGGGCGCCATGTGTCCGCATCGCCCCAGCTGGGAGTCTAAAGGTTAAATATGTTAAAACTACTAACGTGTGAGCTTAACAGACCTTAAAAATATCTGGTGTCTGTGTCCTAATCTGCTCAGATGCTGTATCTGAGGTAAACCTGTGATAGTGGGTGTGTACCTTCCCACACCACCTAGGTTATGAGACTGCCAGTGACCTGTCAGTTGCACTGGATCACATTTCTGCTTACTCTCCTATTGCCCTATATCATCCTAAATTCTTGAGCTAAGGACACACAGCAGATACCTAAAACCTGAAACTGCCCCCCAACATGTTTCACCAGCTTATATCAGTACACTGAGGGACGAGGGATACAGGGATGTGCCAGTATGAAGGTTGGATACCTGAGTGGCTGACTTGCCTGTCAATCAACAACCACTTCCTATTTATACCTCATTAACAGTGTCCTAGCTCAACTGGTCACTGGCAGTCTCATAACCTAGGTGGTGTGAGAAGGTGCACACCCACTATCACAAGTTTACCTCAGCTACAGCATCTGAGCAGATTAGGACACAGACAGCAATTATTATTAAGGTCTGTTAAGCTCACACGTTAGTAGTTTTAACATATTTAATAAAAGTTACTTTTTATTTTGCAACTAAATATCTGGGTCAAGTTCAATAATGGACCTACTGATGGTCACGAATTTAAATCGTTTTCAATCAAGGCACACGGCCTGCCAGAGGAGGAAAGGATTATGGTTGAGTTTAAATGTCAGTATGCATGGTGGAAAGTATGTAAAAATAATTTTGGAAATGTTCTTGAATGGTGGGATTGGATGAAAGGCCACTATAAAAAAAGATGGGAAGCACGAGGTGAAATTAGAGAAGAAAGAGAAGAAACTCATATACAAATCTAAGGTTGAATATTTGAGGAAGATGTAAAGTGCACCAGGTTTTGCTTTTAAAAAGTGTGTAGGAAAATAAATTATAAATACAGGGCAGTCCAAAAGTATACAGACACCTGAATAAATGGAAAATGGAGATTGGGAACACCATCCTGTGTGTGGCATGTTGTTAATGGGAAGGGGGCAAATCTGTGAAAATTCATTACTGATAGAGATCAGTGCAGTACATAAAGTATAGGAAACTTTTGGAATTGTACAGTACCCCAGAGGAGCCAATGCAGAGGTTGGGAGTGGCCCTAGAGATGAGCGAATCTATTCGCCGCTTCGTAGATTCGATACGAATCTTGGAAATTTTCCGCTGCAAAGTGAATCCGGATTTTTTGAGATTCGCTTCGTTAAATTCGAAAATGTTCTTAAAGCTTTCTACACATTCGCTACGTACTTGTCCGATAAATTGTACGCTAATGTTACGTATAAGTTACTTTATACGCTGATGCGTACAAATTCAGTTAATTAGCGAACTTTTACTGTTCGTTATTCGTGTGGCATAAAGCCTGGGAAGAAAGCAGTCACCTGACCTAGTGGGAAGGGCTTGCTCTGATTGGCTCAGGCTCAGTAAGCCAGTGACTCATCAGTTATGCTGCGATTGCTGAGATGAGCAGAAGCACTGTCTGCGAAGTTCTGAGAGACAGAGAACTCTTGTGTTAAAATTGGGGTGTAATTGTTCTGGGAATCCATATTACACATATCAGGGATACTGCAGGGCCAGTGCAGGGCAAGTGCAGGGCCAGTGCAGAGCTAGTAATTAATCAGGCAGGGAGAGAGACAGGGAGAGAGATAGGGAGAGAGACAAAGACCAGCTGCAGGGCCACAGTCAAGTGAAAAATGTCTGGCATAGAAAAGCAAAAGGGTTCCAGCCAGACCTCGAGCTCCAAAAAAAAGGAGAAGGTGGCACAGGGCAGCAGTGCCAAAGGATCTGTAGCCGGAGCTTCTACTTGTAGAATTCACAATAGTTGGCCACTGTTCCACCAGGCTAACCCACCAAGGCCCAAATTGTAGTGGAGGAGAAAGTGGATGAGGTAGTGGAGTGGATGGCACACTCATGTCAATCACAGCTGGATGATCTGCTGTCATCTGCTGATACAGTATCATGTAGTCAGGGGTCAAACTCAGAGCTTTCCTCCTGCTCCACCATTCCGCTCTAGCAAAGCCCGTCATTTTCGTATGCAATTTGTACGCTCATGCGTGCGTGTTTACATAAGTTGCGTACCTTTAACAACTGTACGTTTGTTATTAGTGCGCAAATGTTCGCAAAACACGACATAATAACGTATGACTTGTACGCAGCTTCGCTGAATAGATTCGTATCAGATACGAATCTTTTGAAAAGTTCGAATATTCGGCGAAGCGAATTGTGGATGGTTCGCTCATCTCTAGTAGTATTGATGAATGAGGCCAAAATTAAATGTACAAAGTCTCTTTTACTGAGTGCAACAACTTCAAATACATTCAATAGCAGCAATTTTAAGTGAAATCTTGTGTTGTAGCTGCTTGAGGCTTTATATATTTGATCTCTCTGGAGAATCCGCTTTAGGAGCAGGAACACAGAAGCTCTAAGTCTTGGTAAGAACTCCCCCTCCTGGAAAGAATCAAGACAAGCCCACTTCTACCAAGACGGAAGGAAGAGGGTGGTTATAACTAGAGATGAGCGACCATGCTCTTCCGAGCTTGGTGCTTGTTCGAGCATTAGGGTATTCGTACATGCTCGATACTCGGACGAGCATATCGCAATCCTCGAGGAAATGGCATCTTCCACTTCCTGCATGTTAGGCGCCTTTTCTCAGCCAATCAACATGCAGGAGAGTCTTTGGTACCTCCTAGCATCACGTGGGACCCCTACAAGTCGATAGCAGGGATTGGCTGGCCATATTAGAAGACCTGGGAATATAAGAATCTAGTCCTGCGCTGCTCGCGTCAGACGCCGCCTGCATGACATTAGGGATAGAGCTGCTGTCTG